>JAQNBH010000161.1:0-23357 GCA_028752905.1 Cladorhizidae sp. MBARI D1340-BT2
CAGAACTAGTTACTCACACAGGAACTGGAAAAAAGAAAGAAAATAAAAGTGCAAAACAAGGTTAGTTTTTGTCTGTCGGTATCAATTAGTTACAGAGCAACTTACCCTAAGCAAATTCAAGGATTCTCTTTAACTAAATCTGTTTGTTTTTTAGTCCTAACAGTTCAACAGAAATACTTCAGTCTTCATCAGAAAGAAGAAAGTTTTGTCTCACATCTGGCTAGCTAGTCTGTTCCAGGTATAAAATTGACACAATCGCAGCTGAATTTGCATTTCCAAATTAATGGACAGTTCTAAGGCACTTACACAGGATTACATCCGCACTCAAATCAATACTTAACCTGTGATAGAATCACTCTTACCAAATATAAACATCACCAGTTCGCAATGAGTCAACTGGGAGTTTGTCAGGGATGACCAGTGCATTAAAATTTTTTTTTATAAAAAAACTTGTGGTTACCATGTATAGCTCCATAGATTCTGCAAACTTCATGTTATGGACTTTATATACAGCTCAAAAGATATGTCTCTCTGTGTGCTCTATGTTGATACTAAAGTATTTTTCATAGATATAACTATAGCCATGTTACAGGAGCTACAAGTGGAAGGATTCTCAAAAACCTGAATGCCTGATTTTGGTGCGTAAATATCTCCAGATTGCCAAGTGATAGAGAGTTGAAATTAGCACCAGTGGCTACAGGAAGCCCTACTCTATACAATTACAGTTTTCATTAGGCGCTAAAATGTAAGTACGTAGTCAAGCGTGCGGGTGGAAAATGAATGAAATTCATAAGACTCCCAAGCCATATTAAATTAAGTACCGTGGCTCCTGAGATGATGTAACGACCTATAGATGGTCTATCCTGCATTCTTTGCAATTGGTTTTATTCAGCAAAGTATATTCAACTATAAAACCATTTGAAGATCAGTTATCATGAAATATGCAATTCTTGTGACAGGCTCAATGTTGATATCCTTTACGATCCAGTTATACCATCATTGGGACATTGGAAAATGTTTTTGGCAATTTAGAGGACGTGCAGGAGGAGCTGCCTGTGCCACTAGATAACTTGGGAAAGGTTGCAAATGTCATGATGGAGCAGCAAGATACTCGTTAGGAAACTGTGGACAGTTACAGAGAGTTGCAGCTATAAATAGGCCTGGTTATGCTATTACAATTCTTGCCTCAATGTTCTGGGAAATATGTTACACTAATCATGAAGCTTGTTCACATGTTCATAATTGGTGCATGTTTCAAGGACTTTGAGAACAGTGCGCTTCATAGCAAGATACCATAACTTAACTTAAGAACATTAGGTAACTAAACATGAGAGGCTTAACAACTACAGTTTAGGAAACTAAAATATTTTTATAGACAAAAGTGGTACAAGTTAGGCCCCCTAAATGCTACTTAATAGAACGTTCAGCATTTGACAGTCAAGTACATGCACGTGTGTGGGAGGTGTCTCTTCAATGGGATTGTTATTCCAAGCTCTAGTATGGTGGCTGCTTCGTACCAGCAGCATTAGAACAACATTAGTTATCCCTGCAGCATTAGAGGGTGGAGTATGTACAGGTGCCTCTTAATACTCTAGCAACTTACAAGAACTGATCTAAAATGGTCTTAAGGCTTTTAAAATCATAACTTAATCAGTTTTGCAAGCAAGTATAAAGTGTGAATGGAAAGACCCAAACCTACCTAAAGGAAATGTGGCTAGGGATAAAATTTCTATATATTTTCTAATAGCAACTGCAGATAATATTTACTTCAGTCCATCTACCTGCAATTTCTATTTGAAGGGTGGTTGCAATTGAAAGGGAGGTTATTATTAACAAGTCTGGTTTGACAAGAAAAATGCTGTTACCAATCGCTGATCGCAACCACTGTCCTCGAAGGAATCTTTATGGGCATTCTGCTGTTTTAGCAAGCTGTTTTTCCTACACTAGGCTACTTGTGCCTATACCAGTAAACTCTCTCAATAGTTTAGACTTTGAGAAATGAGTTAGTGTCCTTTGATACATTGTTTACAGTCTTCTGCTGATTTGGGCCACGATAGAGCAAGATCTTTGCAGTGGCATCTGGGATGTAAAACTTGTGAAGGTTTTAACACCAGAAAGGATAGCATTAACTTTCAAATAGTTCATCCTGGATCCCGTATCACGGACAATGATGGATGACGCAGGGAGAGTGCATTTGAGCTTGATGGGAGCTAAGTGAGCATTCTGATCTCTGTGGGTAATATGATTTAATCAATTTCTGGCTTACATAAGTATGTTGATAAGGGATCACTAGTTACGGAGAAAAAATGCTGACTTGCTTCCATTGAGATTAGTATGCTACACTTGTTAGTTGACATTTTTGTCCTTGGATGGGATCCTGTAAACTCTAGTAAAGGTAATGCTACCCTTATTGCTGTCAGAACAGCTAGCTACTACTAATGCCCAACTTTTCCAGGAGAAATTTGTAGAGGGTAACTCTTTGCCTCATGATATTTGCTAGCACCTTCAATGCATAACCATACTAGATGCTGATACAGAAATCCAACCAGGAGTGCATTTTCTTCTAAAGAGAGAAGATATTCTGAGGGATTTCAGGCTAGCATAGGTGAATATACAGCTTTCATTGGCTTGCAGAAACAGCAGCAAATGTAAGGAAGGGACAGTTTATGATGGCAATTTTTTGCTTGTCAATCAGTTTTATTCATTTCTATATTTTTATCGCTTCCTCCACCCACTCCCACAAACTAGAACAAGAAATAAAGTTTAATGTAATAATGCTGTAATCATCTGCACAGGTCCAGTTAAAAATCTGGTTTTTAGCACGTTTTATGATGAATGTCCCAATTAGAAGATATCAGCTTAAAGGTGAATATACAGCTTTCATTGGCTTGCAGAGACAGCAGGAAAGGTAAGGAAGGGACAGTTTATGATGGCAATTTTTTGCTTGTCAATCAGTTTTATTCATTTCTATATTTTTATCGCTTCCTCCACCCACTCCCACAAACTAGAACAAGAAATAAAGTTTAATGTAATAATGCTGTAATCATCTGCACAGGTCCAGTAAAAAATCTGGTTTTTAGCACGTTTTATGATGAATGTCCCAATTTGAAGATATCAGCTTAAAAAGGTGAATCAGTTAATGAAATAATATGGTATTACATTAAAAAATTAAAGCTTCTTTCTCCATCATAACACATAACAGATGGTGTTACACGACACATAGACAGGGTTACATGTATATCCTTACAAAATATTACCCAATGATTTGACTATGTTTCACAACACTTAACCTGTGATAGATTCATTCCTACAAAATATAAACATCATTGATCAGTTAGCAAGTAGTCAACTGTGAGTTTGTTAGGGGTGCAGGTGCATATAAAAACAAACTTGTGGTTACCACTTTATAGCGCCATAGATTCTGTAAACTTCATTATGGACTTGATATATAGCTCAAAAGATTGGTCTCTCCATATGCTCGCTTTGATACTAAAATATTTTTCATATAATAACTATAGGCAGGTTACTGGAACTAAAGTGGAGGGAGCCTCAAAACCTGTATGCCTGATTTTGCCACATAAATATCTCCAGATTGCCAAGTGTTAGAGAGTTGAAATTAGCACCAGTGGCTAGAGAAAGCCCTACTCTATTTTTGATAAGGCGCTAAAATGTAAGTACTGGTCAAGCAAGTGCACAGGTGGAAAATGAATTTTATGGAATTTTAACAAAATTCATTTTACAACCGAGCATTTGACCACGTACTTACATTTTAGTGCCTCATCAAAACGCTTATTGCATATAGTAGAGCTTCTTCTAGTCACTGGTGTTAATTTCAACTCTCTAGCACTTGGCAATCTGGAGATATTTATGCGGCAAAATCAGGCATTCAGGTTTTAGGATCCCTCCACTTTAGTTCCAGTAACTTGGCTATAGTTATACGCATGAAAAATATAGTATTGAAATAAAGCACACAGAGCGCTATCTTTTGAGCTATATATCAAGTACATACCATGAAGTTTACAGAATCTATGGAGCTATAAAGTGGTACCCCACTTGTTTTTGTTTTTTATTATAAAATGACCTGTCTCCCCCAAAATTAATCATTTACTATACTAGCAAGACCTCCACTCAGAACCAGTTGGGCAAGGGGGTCGCTCTCAAATGAAGTTAGTAGAAGCCTTCAACAGTGTGATGCAGTAGACAACTAGCTCCACAGATGTGGCAAGAGAAACAGGGATGCTATATGAGGTTGGGTAGAATCAATCATGGAGAGGAGGGCAAACAGTAAACTACTCACAATCACTAGCATTGTGTACATATGCACAATCATGCACTTTGCTACAGATCACCAGTTACATCACCTCCCTAACCGCAGGCAGCTGTAACAAGCAACCAGGGGTAAAGGTCAGCCAACTGGTATAAGTAAGCAGTGTATAGACCTACTATGCTTGTAAGTAACTGTCCATCACTGGAGTCTACTTTTAAGTACTATTCAGGGCTGCATTTATGATTGAGTTGAGGGGGGAGGGAGGGGGCACATATTTAACAACACTATACAATAATAGAATACCGGTATCTCAAGATCTCAAGAGGGGTTGAGGATCAGCAGTTTACCTTTGCATATGCATGCCTGAATGTGCTACAACCTGTTACTATGATAATTAATAAACCAGAGACCAGACAAAGGGCTCTTAGCTCAACTGGTTAAGGACACCACATTCCAGCTATTATATCTAATGATTCTAGGGGGGTAAAGAAATCTTTGACCCAAAAATCAACCTCATAGTTGGTTGCATTCTGGAGTTATTGCAGTCCTGTCAAAATCAGGTGTAAAGTCCCCCACTACTTTAAGGACCATTTTACGTTTAGTATTTCTCTAATCTTGTGAAGTGCTTGTAGACGTACTTGGTTGTTGCAAATTACCACTTATTATCACCTATCAAGTTATAGTCAATATAACTAGTTCTTTTCTGGCGTACCAAATGCAAGAAACCTTCACCTTACCAGCTGTAGAAAGCGTGGACTATGCAACAATAAAATGTTATGCTCTATGATAGTCATATCTGGCGCTGTCACATAATGATATTGGGATAAAACTGCTATATCTTCAGCAAAAAAGTCAGTAAAATAGCGAACATAATTTTTTTTTTCTTCTTGGCAAGTACCCCCAGTAATGGATGACCAGCATTAGAACTTTCAGATGAAAATTAACCCACTGTTCCTCAACATGTATAAGGCATGGTCCATTATATTAGTAAGGTGTGGTCACTAGAGGGTGTTGTGCCACTCCTTTACATGTTTAAAGGCTTGGCTGCATAAGGTGAGGCCTATTGCTCTTCCGTAAGGCAAGGTTGCATGACGTAAGACTTCTTGCCCTTCTAAAGGTAATGATGGCATGTCATGCTTGCATAAGGCATGAGTCCCAGCCCTTTCATTAATAGTTTACAAGTACGGGGTGTGGCCTCCTACCTTTCTTTAGATGCTGCTCCTCCTTACTGTATATGACATATGTTTGCATGAAGTGTGGACAACTTCCCTTCAATGCATGTATAATGCATGGGGTGAGCTGCCTGCCCTACCCATACATGTAGCTATAAAGAATGGTTGCATGTGGTGTCGACTCCTCACCTTCCTTCTCATATATAATGCGTGGCTGCATGTGCTGTGGTCTCATGCCCGTCCTTCACATGTGTAAGGCATGTGTGCATGGGGTGTGGCCTCCTGCCCTACTTTTACAGAGTAGGGTTTGCTCTAGTCCCAGATAAATACTTCAATGGGCTATCACTTTCCATCAGGGTCAACAATTAGGTCCAGTTCAAGTAGATGTACTCCCACTTTGGTTGCATGTAACTTTGGCAGAGCTATAACTATGCAATATTTTTAATATTAAAATATAATACACTTAAAGATTAACCATTGGAGCTCTCTATAATAGTCCATACAATGAAGTGTACATAATCTATGCAGCTCCAAAACTCACACCCACAAGGTGTTTCTAATATAATTATTATTTAGAAACCTCCTCACATGAGCATAAGTTCATTTTAAAAATTAATAAAAATGGGATTCAATCTGTAGTGTTTGTGGAGCTCTATTAATCAGAGTTGTTATAACTATTCAAGACTAAGCGATGTACTGTAAAATGAGTTTCATGTGTGTGGGAATCCACTTCACATTCCAACCTGCAGTTCCAAAAACTACATTAAAAAATTCAATCAGAAAACATACAGCACTGGCTGCATTTTTATATATAAACCAGGACCATTGCTTGATTTGTGAGCATAGATATGGTACATACACATAAAAGCAACATATTCAGACTGTTCTTCACCATACTATATAGTATATATTGTACTATTCTTCTTTGAACAGAAATGGCAATGTTATGTTCCCAGGGGGGAAAACCTGATGCTGGGTCCTTATGCTCTCTGCTAGAGAGAAACTGGCAACAATTCTCTATAACACCAGGCACACAGGGAGAGGGGGATGATGTTATGGGTATTTTACTTCAAATTCTTCAAATTCTTGTATGAACATGAATTAGGCAAGTTTTCCCTCACAGATTTCCTGTGCGCCTTAACCCCCCCTCAATTCCACTGGTTGAGCCACTGGAGGATGGATCGGAGTATCTGTAGGTGCGGTTAAGCGACTAGAGGATGGGGTGGGGGGGGAGGAACAATCTAGGATGTGGTTCATCATGAGGGTGTGGTTTATCTAATGCTCAATAGAGAGGGAGTGGCTGGTGGTGAAGGTGTTGTTTGCAAATTTGAATAACGACACGTTGCAAAACAGATAGTTGCTTCGCATTGAGTGTTTATGCTCTATAAACAGCCACATACAGCCGATAAATCAATTTACAATAAATTATACCCCATTACTAAGGACACCTGTTTTTAGGGATAATCACTGAATATTGCAAAGTGGTCTTTCTAGGAGATTATTTTAATAGTCATCTTCTGCAAATATTTCACACTTCAAACCCTTAACCCCTCCCCCTAACTCCCGTGCTAAGTACATATTTTTATAAGTGGACACTAGAAAATCCTACAGGCTAATCTTCTCTTCAGCTTTCTTCTCCACCACCTAGAAAAAATGCCTTACGTTGAACAGCTTCCTGTCAATCTTGCAGGAATCCCTTACACAACATGACTCTCTCCCGACACAATATATGAGAAGACCATTGGTGGAATGGACCGACTTGCAAGCTGCCTAAATGAATGGCTGCTAATCCTTGGAGCATAAAACATGTGAATTATCTGCATTTGGAAGAATAGGCAAAAGAGGGACCCTGAAAGATCAAGTTGTCCCTAGAGTATTGCTAGGCCAACTAACAAATGTTGAAGATGCCATTTGATGTTATCACTATGTAATACTTCATATCAAAAAGTTTTTTCAATAATGAAAGTCCACTAGCACAATAAACACTTCATGCCCTATTGTATGTGGACTATAAATAACTTTTGTGATGAACCGTCATCCCTCGCTCAGTACTGCATGTATGTTCTTCACATGAGGAATAAGTAGCGTACATATATTTGTCCTGCATGTGTGTTATTATAAGGAGCGAACAATACGCTTTGTATACATGAACTGCATGTATGTTCATTGCATGCAGCAATAAGTGGCCTCCTTTCTTATACTGCATGTATGCTCATCACATGGATCAATGAGATGCCTCCGTATAATTGTACTGAATGTATGTTCGTTAAATGGACCAATGAGTGGCTTCTGTATGCATGAACTGCTTGTATGTTAATTAACTGGAGCAATGGTGGGTCTTCGTATAATAATACTGCATGTATGTTCTTTATTTAGAGCAATGATTGTGTGTCCCAGGTGGGTACACTAGTCATGTAGTACCTGGTGGCTTGGATACACTGGTCATGTAGTAGTACCAGGTGGCTTTGATACACTAGTGAAGTAGTGCCAGGTGGCTTGGATACACTGGTCATGTAGTACCAGGTGGATTGGATACACTGGTCATGTAGTACCAGGTGGCTTGGATACACTAGTCAGGTAGTACCAAGGTGGCTTGGATACACTGGTCATGTAGTACCAGGTGGCTTGGATACACTGGCCATGTAGTACCAGGTGGCTTGGATACACTAGTCATGTAGTACCAGACTCAGGTAGTTTGGATACACTGGTCATGTAGTACCAAGTGGCTTGGATACACTGGTCATGTAGTACCAGGTGGCTTGGATACACTGATCATTTAGTAAGTACCAGGTGGCTTGGATACGCTGGTCATGTAGTACCAGGTGGCTTGGATACACTGGTCATGTAGTACCAAGTGGCTTGGATACACTGGTCATGTGTCATGAAAAACCAACCTTCTCCCAGTACGGACACTTTAGCTGGCTGAGCAGATCCCTGGTCTTCATGCGATGCCTGATCTTTGATTCCCAGTCTGTCCTACTGGCAATCCTCAGAACAAGCCAAACTCAGCAACTCTCAACAGAATTGCTGGATTCCCAAATATAACTATAGATAGTTATATTATAATTATGAGATGCATAAATACACCAGCCATGACAAGATAACACAACACAATATCAACCACAATAACAAAGGTTCAGAGGGTTCTTATCTAACAGTTCTTAATTGCTGGTTGCAGCAGTCTCTGGCAATATTAAGCTATCTGCTAACTACTCCCTAGCTGTTTCTTATATACTGTTCAAACTACTACTATGTTTGATGACATCAGGTCATCATGGCACCGACCCTTGGCGACCAATCCAATGTCTTGTCTTATCAGGTGAGGGGTGTGTAGATCTTTCCTCAGGCAGGTGGACTACATCCTTTATAGTGTCTGGTGGTGAGGTCCTTCGTCTGTTCTCACACTCGCTACCATGGTTTCCACACATCTGGTGTACGGCTTGACCACTATGTTCTTTGGCAACAACAGCTGCTGGTTTGGCTTCATCCCGGGCTGTTGTGAACTCAGTCAGGGAGATAGAATTTCCTGACATTCCCTCTTCCTCGGCTCGAGACCCGTCTCGACTTAGGCCATCGGTGTTGGCATTGGCGGAACCCGACCAGTGGGAGATGGTGAAATCGTAGTCTTGTAGGTCAAGCACCCAACGAGTGAGTCAGCCATGTCTGTCTTTGATATTGGCTAGGTGAGCCAGGGGGTTGTGGTCAGTTTCAATGGTAAATGTAGTTCCCTCCAATTAGACCCTGAAATGTTTAATTCCTGCCACGATGGCAAGAGCTTCCCGTTCTATCGTGGAATATCTCTGTTCTCTGGGTAGAAGTTTTCAGGAATTGAATTCCACCGGATGCTCGTCACCCTTGAGGCCGATTTGGCTGAGTACAAATCCCAGCTGATGCATCCATCTGTAGGATAAAAGGTCTTTCCAGATTGGGGATAATAATACATGGTGATTAGTAATTGCGGCTTTTAGAGATTTGAAAGCTACTTCACAAGAACTACTCCACACAATCTTATTACTCCGATTCTTTTTCGTTAAGTCTGTTAAAGGATATGCTATTTCGGAGAAGTTGGGTATAAACCTTTGGTAGTAACCGGCTAATCCTAAAAAGGCTCTCATTTGCTTCTTAGTCTGAGGGGGTGAATAAGTACAAATGGCCTCAACCTTGCAAGACAATGGTCTAACTTGTCCTCCCACCCACTAAATGTCCCAAATATTCACAATGGCTCACACCAAAGTTACATTTCTCTTGTTTTATTGCGAGACCTGCTTCTCTCATTCTGCCTAAAACTACTGACACATGTTGTAAATGGTTTTCCAGTTCTGACTATAAATGACAATGTCATCTAGGTATGTGGCAGGAAAGGTTTCCAGCCCGGACAAGAGGTGGTCCATTAACCTTAGAAAGGTGGAGGGGGCCGAAACCAAACCAAAGGGCATAGTCATAAATTGATACTTCCCATAGGGAGTAATAAAGGCAGTCTTCTCTCTACTACTACTCCCCATGGGGACCTGATAGTAACCCCTTGGTTAAGTCAAGGGTGGTTAAGCTGGCCATTTAGTAGTGTAGTCCATAGCTATGAGTACGTATTTGTGTCCACCAGAAGTTCTTAAGGGTCCAAATATGTCCATAGCTATGCGAGTAAGGTTTGATCAATAATAGGTAATGGGTGAAGGGGTGCCTTAGATCCTACAGATTTTTGGCAGATGGGACAAGACAGACACAGCTCATGCACATCTCTGGCCAGACCTGGGCAATCCATCCTACCTCTGATAAGCTGGATGGTTCTTTCCCTGCCAAAGTGACCTGCTGCTACAGAGGAGTGAGCTAACCTCATTACCTTGGCCCTGGGCACCATAATCAAGTTATTTCCTAATTCTTGCTAGGGCTTCCTTACTAATAACCCATCCTTCCAAAAATACACACTGTCTTTTTGGTTCACTTTCTCCCTTGCGCTCCTTAGGGTAGGATCTTGTTTCTGTTCCTCATGAAAATCTTCCGGTGAGATGGTGTCCAAGTCTCCGGGCTCTGCTGCTTCGGGTGATGGGGGAGTCACTAGGTCGTCCTTTGGAGGTCTTTCTGGCTTGCCTAGGCTCTCTCCTGTTTCATCTGGTGCTGGTGGGGGAGGGGTCTCTAGCTCGTCTGTAGGAGGTATTTCCGGCTCGGCTAGGCTCACACTTTACTCATCCATTTCACTGTCATTGTCATCAGGTAGTACTGGTTGTATGATGGGCTCATCCTCATCGAGTTGTCGGGCCTCGGCTTGCTCTTCTAGGGTCCGAAGCTTGCTTTGGATCCTTGTGGTTGCCAGGCCCAGCTCAGGGGTAGGGAGAGTAGGAGGGACAAGGTCCCTCTTCCCGGCGTCTGTATCCAGAGCTTCCCGGAGGTATGTCTTAAATAAGGGAATATCATGCCCCATCAACATATCACACATAAGGTGCTCGGATACACCCACTGCTAATACTACCTTCTCATGTCCGTCTACCTGAAGGGTTATCTTGGCTGCTGGGAAATGGGTTCAAGCTGAACTTGCTGTAGTATATGCTACTTTCCAGGGAAGATAATCTTTCTGGTCTACGCACCGGGGATGCACAATACTTTTTGTGCAGCCAGTGTCTAAGAAAGCTATCACTGACTGGTTGTTAATGGTCACTCTCCTATTCCATTCAGGCAATTTCTTTCTCATAGTGAGGGCACAGTTCCCTCTCTCTATTTTGACACGACAATCCCTCTGCATGTGACCTAATTTCCCACACCTGTAACATTCAACTGATCTTGGCCCTCTCTCTTGAGGAATATTTATGTTACATGGGTTAATGTTACCAGGGAGTTGTCTTCCTTGCTCAGACTGTCTGGGGTAGGGGAAACGTCCTCTGTTGTCTCTGGGTTCTCCTCTGTTGTCTCGGGGTTCTCGGGGAGCGGTTCTTCGTCCTCCTTTTTGCTCAGTCCTTGGAACTGCATCCTTCTCTCTTGGTGAGATGCAGAGACATCTCAGCACTGCCTCCTTGAGTTCTTCATAACTTCCAGGCCCCATCTGGCGCATACAGCTCTTTAGCCACCTTGGAAGTTTCTGTAAAGTATGCTCAATTAAAATAAGTTCTTGGGCTGACTTACCACTAGAAGCCAACCATCGGGAACAGGCTTGCTTCCTGTCTCGGAACCACTCTTCAGGTTTGTCTTGACTGAAGGGTAAGTCAAACAACTTCTTCCGGTATGACTCCGTTGTAATCTGGTAGGGGGATCGGAGGGTTTGACATACTAGATCATAATCTTCTTGTTCTTCTATAGTTAGGGAGGTTACGGCTAACATGCCTTGGCCGGATAGTGCACTTCGTAGATTGACACTCCAGGGACGCCGTGGCCACTTGCTTGCTAGTGCGGTCACCTCGAATGAGCTGAAGAATGCCCCCATGTCATCAGTGCCTTCAACGAATTTTTGTAAGGTCAGTTTGGGTGTACCTACCGCTGGTAGAGCTACCGCTGGTGGAGGGTGTCTCTGGTCCACCAAGGCCTGGATCCACTGATCCTGTTGCTGCTGGGCATGTTGTCGGTCCTCGGCCCGTCTGGCATCTTCGCGTTGTGATCTGGCCTGCTCCATATCTGCCCATTGGCCCATGAAGCGATTCATTTGTCCTCTGAGTGGAGGAGGGTCTCCATCCTTTGCGATGCTGCTCCCTGGATCATCGTCCTTGCTGCATTCGCCTGGTTCCAAGGGAGGTACACGGCCCTCAATGAGGTTATCTCGAGGGGGTCGGTTAAATCCAGATCGCAGAGGAAGAGCCATAACAATACAATGAAAAATACACACTCCCGAAGGAAAATGCACTCAGTGGTTACACAAAACCAAATATAACCTAGAGTTGGGTTTGGTTTCACAAGCCCCAAGGTTCTCAAGTGACCTGGGCTGTTTCCCACTAATCACAACCAAAAAAATTATGTAATCACAACCTCTCACTCAGGCTGGAGCTACAATAGTAACGTAGATCCTTTTTTTCAACATGGATCCCACCGCTGCCAGCAATGTCATGAAAAACCAGCCTTCTCCCAGTACAGACACTTTAGCAGATCCCTGGTCTTCACGCGACGCCTGATCTTTGACTCCCAGTCTGTCCTACTGGCAATCCTCAGAACAAGCCAAACTCGGCAACTCTCAACAGAATTGCTGGATTCCCAAATATAACTACAGATAGTTATATTATAATTATGAGATACATAAATACACCAGCCATGACAAGATAACACAACACAATATCAACCACAATAACAAAGGTTCAGAGGGTTCTTATCTAACAGTTCCTAATTGCTGGCTGCAGCAGTCTCTGGCAATATTCAGGTATCTGCTAACTACTCCCTAGCTGTTTCTTATATACTGTTCGAACTACTAGGTTTGATGAGATCAGGTCGTCATGGCACCAACCCTTGGCGACCAATCCAATGTCTTATCTTATCAGGTGAGGGGTGTGTAGTAGGCCATGGCACATTATGCTCAAAAATTGAGCTATTATGCTATGCTCCTATGCTCTGAGAACCATATTATTATGCTTCCTAGTCCTTATCATTATGCTCTCAATATAACCATTATGCTCATGCAAACTAACCTTTGACCTTATCATGTGATCTACCATGTGGCAGCTGACTGAGTTAAATATATGCACAGACTGACAGGCCGAGGGGGGGGGTTCATGGCTTCTGTTTCACTTCCAGTGTCTGAGACTGACACAGATACTGTTGCTCTAGGCGAGACTGCTGCATTTCAATTCAAGAACGTCACTGGCCCAATGCAGCTGCTGTTACAAATAGGTTGCTACTGCACTGCAGCCGGAGCAGTATGGATGAGCTGCGCTGGCAACTGTGTACAAAGGGGTTTCCATTACTTTGAAGTGAAGTTTTTCTGGATTTTACACCTATTATGGATGCATTTAAGAGTGCTCGCCTTTTCAATCCAGGGAAGGTCACTGCTGCTTCAGTAGACACATCGAAGGCATTGCCTTTCTTCGGAGATGATCTCATTAATAATTTGAAGCTAGAACTACCATCTTATTTAGCAGCAGCTAATGATACTGCAAGGGAAGTGAACCCTTTGGAATGGTGGGAGCATAATAAAGGAACATTGCCATAGTGGGGTCAGGGATTCAGCAAAGTCATTTTGATTCAGCCATCATCAGCATCAGTTGAAACAGTTTTTTCAATTTTGGAGAGACATTTTACACAATCTCAGCAATCTGCGCTTCAAGACTACGTTGAGTGGGAGTAATGCTAGAGTTTAACAATTCTTAAAACTGTAATAATTATGTTTTGTAATAATCACATTTGTTGAGCACATTTGTTGGGTCATTATGCCCAAATATTTTGCTATTATGCTCAATTATGCTCAAGTGGAAAGGAGAGCTATTATGCTCAAATTTATGCCAGCATAATGTGCCAAGGCCTAGTGTGTAGATCTTTCCTCAGGCAGGTGGACCACAGCCTTTATAGTGTCTGGTGGTGAAGTCCTTCATCTGTTCCCACACTCGCTACAATGGTTTCCACACATCTGGTGTACGGCTTGACCACTAGCTGCTGCTTTGGCTTCATCCCGGGCTGTTGTGAACTCAGTCAGGGAGATAGAGTTCCCTGACATCATGTAACCAGGTGGTCATGTAGTACCAAGTGGCTTGGATACACTGGTCATGCAGTACCAGGTGGCTTGGATACACTGGTCATGTAGTTGGATACACTGGTCATGTAGTACCAGGTGGCTTGGATAAACTGGTGATATAGTACCAATTGGATACACTGGTCATGTAGTACCAGGTGGCTTGGATATACTAGTCATGTAGTACCAGGTGGCTTGGATACACTGGTCATGTAGTACCAGGTGGCTTGGATACACTGGTCATGTAGTACCAATTGGATACAATGGTCATGTAGTACCAGGTGGCTTGGATACACTGGTGATGTAGTACCGGGTGGCTTGGATACACTGGTCATGTAGAACCAGGTGGCTTGGATACACTGGTCATGTAGTACCAGGTGGCTTGGATACACTAGTCAGGTAGTACCAGGTGGCTTGGATACACTGGTCATGTAGTACCAGGTGGCTTGGATACACTGGTTATGCTGACTCCGGGTGGTTGCCACCATCATCAAGAGCATCTGTCTTCACAGATATTGAAATATTTTGTAGGATTGGATATTCACTTAATGAGCTGCTCTGGCTGAATATTCCTCTGCCATTCTGCTCAGGGACACTGTTGAGTGTTAGTCCAGTCTAACCCTCAAGTGATGGTATAAATTGCTGCCACCAGAGCTATGCTTATGTAAATAGCACCAGTATCTTGTAATCAGAGAATTTATATTATTAATGAAGACACAAGGTTGCAATTACAGGACAAGGCAAAGCTCCTGAACCTCGGTCGGTCAGGCTTCCTATATCCTGGAAACAGGGTGTGACACATTCTTACATACACTCAGCAAAGTTCCATATACTATAACTAGGTAGGCACACATTAGGCTATATAATATCTAAGTCTGTTTGGTGTGACATAACTTGTCCCTCACTACTCTATGTGTTAATGCCTAAAGGTCATCCATGGTCCATGTTTATGAGTCTGCCCTCAACATCTCCCCTTTCTGAGATGAAACACCTCCTCCCCCAGCTGAAGGTCCTCCGTTGGAATGTGGATCTAATCTCATGTTTGAGACTTTAATAGGCGCCGGAATCAGCAGTGTTTCCCTAGCTCCCTCAGTCACTCTCACCAGCGCTTCATCTTCAGGCCAGCATTGTCGCGACAATCCATCTGCGTTCTGATGTAACATGCCTGGCTAGTACTTAAGTTCGAACTGGAACACCTGTAGGGCCAGTGCCCAGCGCATCAGTCTGCCTGTCAGTCGAGTAGACTATTGTAGAGCTAGCAGAGCCCGGTAGTCAGTGAGGACAGTGAAGTGGCGGCCAATTAGATGTATAGCAAAGTGGTCGACAGCTTTGACCACAGCCAGGCATTCAAGTTCGGAAACAGTGTAGTTTGTTTCAGCGAGAGTGGTTCGCTTAGAGAAGTAGGCGACGGGTTGTTCCTCTTCCTCCCTCTTTACTGAGAGTACTGCACCAATTCCGAGGATCGAGGCATCAGTGTGGAGAATCAGCTCATCATCAGCTCTGGGAATAATGAGCGGGTGGTCGTCACATAGAACAGAAACAATATGGTTAAATGCATCTGACTCTCTCTTATTCCCTTCCAGGCAACAGGTGGCACCCTCCTTCAGGGCATAGAACAGGGGACCCGGCCACCTAACAAAATCGGGTATAAACTTCCAGTAATAACCGGCGGTCCCCAAGATAGCCCTCAACCCTTTCTGATTCCTAGGTCTATGGAAGTCCTTGAGTGCCTTAACTTTAGCTTCTGGCACACTTACAAGGCCATGTCCAATTTGGTGTCCCAGATAACTCTAGTGACTGTGCACACATTTGTCTAGGTTCGTAGTCAACCCAGCCTCAACCAATGCTTTCAACACTTCTTCAATGTGTTGTAAATGTTCCTCCCAAGTAGCAGAAAATATTAATATATCATCAATATAATTATGTCGCGCAGCAGTCTCTCAAATGATCTAGAGTGTTTTCCATGCACCTTTAGAAAGCTGCTGGTGCATTTTTGAGACCAAATGGCATGCGGGTAAATGTTTATTTCCCCCACAGGGTGCATAAAGCTGTCTTATCTTGGATGGCTCTACCAAGACGGACCAGGTAGAATCCCTTGTTCAGATCAATCTTGGAAAGCCAGACAGCATTAGCCACTTGGTTCAGTAGGTCCTCAATGCATGGCATCTGGAACGGGTCATTGATTGTGACTTTATTTAGCTGTCTGTAGTCAATACAGAGTCTTACATCCCTAGTCACCTTTTTCCTAGGCAGTACCATAGGGGATGACCATGGGCTTTTGGATGGAATGAGTATACCCAAGGCCAATAGCTCATCTATCTCCTTCTTAAGATCATTTTTCATTGCGGGGGCAATTCTGTTGTGGGGTAATCGGAGTGGGTTTCCTTCCTCTAAATGGATTTCACATTGGTCGTGTTTCAGCAAGACCAGCCCTTTCAGGGTATGGTACCTTAGAATGGCCTTCAACTGTGGTTTCCTAGCATTGGATAAATTCATCTTGGCCTAAGGGATTCAGTGTGTCCTCACATTCGTCGGCCATAATGAGTCTAAGGAGATTAGCATGTGGCATCTTCCACTCATTAAGCCGGTTAATGTGGATGGTTAGCTTTTGGAACTTTTGTTAGGGACAGCTATTGTATAGTTACAGTCAGACAGTTTAGCTATGATCTCATACGGGCCATCCCAAATTGAGTGGAGTTTTCCTGTCAACCCTGGGGTGTGACAGAGCACCATGTCCCTGAGTTCATAGCTCCTTGGTTTGGAGCTCTGATCATAGGCCTGTTTAGATTTTTCTTTGTCTTTGTAGCTTTCTTCATTTTCGTAGGCCTGTTTGTGTAGAGCTGTTAATATCTCCTTGCACCTACAAGAGGGGGCCACCACTCTGGATAACTCTCTCCCTGGGTCAGCCCATTTTCTTTGCACTATTATACCTGCCAGATAGAAGTGTCCATCTTACTGCCTATCAGCCTTAAACCTCATCTCCATTAATATCCCATCCTTCCTCTGCTGTTCTGTTAGAGCCAGCACTTCCACCTTCCCTTTTGAAAGGGTCAGAAGTGGCAACTCACTCACATGACCTCCCTCTAACCCTTGAATGTTTCCTGCCTCAATATCTCTTCTATTGCCTCATCTCCCTTGTACATGTACCCACTCAGCAATTCATCAACAGCAGAAGAATTGATGTGAGGATCCTCCTCCCCAAGAGGACTGGTATCGGTGCTCACTTCCTCTACTTCTGTTAATAAGCTATCTGTCTCATGGTCAACAGGATCGCAAGCAACTAGTTTAGGTTGTTTTGGCTATCTTCCTTCTGGATTTGGGTATTGGTTTTTCATGCAATTTGGGTAGTGTTAGGGGCAGCTGCCTAGTCCAAGTGCCATCCTTGCTATACTCAATCTGGTTAGCGGCTTTCTCTGCCACTAGTGCCTGACTTTGAACCCTGGTAATGACAGGTAATGTTACAGGATCGTCTGCCAGCACCCTTTGCTTGGATCTTCCAGCAATCCAAGACCTCACCCAGGGGTGGGCCTTTCCCAACAGAACATGCTTTGTATCCTCACCCACTTAGTTATTCCATCTACCTTTAAGTCTATGGTTGCTGTTTTAAATGTGACGACCCTCTGATTAGCTAGTCTTGCCTTAGCCAGTGAAACATTCAGTTGGTAATAGCCTAGCAGGGACTGCTGTTTTGTTGGCACCAGTGTCAATGAGGCACCTACACGGTCTACCATTTATGTCCCCGGTTCTGAGCAACTCCTCAGCCTCAGACTCAAAACTAATCATGCCTAGCCGGGCTTTGACCTTATTGTTTGGGCAATACCTCTTAAAATGCCATGTTTCATTGCATTCAAAGCAAACTATGTCCTTAGGAAATAATCTACACCTCTGTGGACCACCGGCTAAACCTTGGCCACCAACCCGATCATGCTCAATGGGGGACCCCCCATCTCTACCCTTAGTTAGGGCCGTCGGCGTTGCCGTTCTTGTTTCCTGCTCGGTGGTGTACTGTGAAATCGTAGTCTTGTAGGGCCAATGACCATCGGGTCAAGCATCCGTGAGAGTCCTTAATGTTTTGTAGATGGGCGAGGGGGTTGTGGTCGGTTTGTACCTCGAACTTCCGGCCTTCCAAATAGACCTGATCCATTAGTCGGTTTCTGTTCCCTGGGATTGTTGTAGGCCATCTTTCTGCCGGAGTGTTGTCCCTCCAGTTGTCTCTTGTGCATCTTGCTTCTTTCCTGAATGGATTTTGATTCCCAAGTAGCTTCCAGCTCATCGATGATCTCCTCCGGAGTATCCTTGTAAGTATTACCTCTCACTGCATGGCATACCTCTGGTGAGTAGTAATGCGTCAACGTTCCTCGAAACATCTCCATCGTGAAGTCCTTTTTGCTTTCCATCCGCATTGCGAATCTGTTGATGCTCTTCATAATCGGAGTGAGATTGTGTCTAGGTGACAGGTTGTCTGTTGGTGTGTTTCTCCAAATAGTTTTTATGGCTCTAGTATCTGTACAACCCAGATGCTCAAGCAGCAAAGTCTTCAATGTTTAGTAATGTACGCTAAAGTAGTCCAGTTCCTGAAAAGCTTCCATCACTTTCCCGGAGACTTGCTTCCATAATATATTGGTCCTTTCTGTTACTGGAAGTCCCACCTCTGTTAGGGTAATGGACTTGCCTGGCTGCTGGAGAACTACCCTGAACTTGAAGCCACGACCACCATAATTACATTTATATAATTTTTTAAATAATTATTTTATTTTATTATTATTATTATTATTATTATTATTATTATTATTATTATTATTATTATTATTATTATTATTATTATTATTATTATTATTATTATTATTATTATTATTATTATTATTATTATTATTATTATTATTATTATTATTATTATTATTATTATTATTATTATTATTATTATTATTATTATTATTATTATTATTATTATTATTATTATTATTATTATTATTATTATTATTATTATTATTATTATTATTATTATTATTATTATTATTATTATTATTATTATTATTATTATTATTATTATTATTATTATTATTATTATTATTATTATTATTATTATTATTATTATTATTATTATTATTATTATTATTATTATTATTATTATTATTATTATTATTATTATTATTATTATTATTATTATTATTATTATTATTATTATTATTATTATTATTATTATTATTATTATTATTATTATTATTATTATTATTATTATTATTATTATTATTATTATTATTATTATTATTATTATTATTATTATTATTATTATTATTATTATTATTATTATTATTATTATTATTATTATTATTATTATTATTATTATTATTATTATTATTATTATTATTATTATTATTATTATTATTATTATTATTATTATTATTATTATTATTATTATTATTATTATTATTATTATTATTATTATTATTATATTATTATTATTATTATTATTATTATTATTATTATTATTATTATTATTATTATTATTATTATTATTATTATTATTATTATTATTATTATTATTATTATTATTATTATTATTATTATTATTATTATTATTATTATTATTATTATTATTATTATTATTATTATTATTATTATTATTATTATTATTATTATTATTATTATTATTATTATTATTATTATTATTATTATTATTATTATTATTATTATTATTATTATTATTATTATTATTATTATTATTATTATTATTATTATTATTATTATTATTATTATTATTATTATTATTATTATTATTATTATTATTATTATTATTATTATTATTATTATTATTATTATTATTATTATTATTATTATTATTATTATTATTATTATTATTATTATTATTATTATTATTATTATTATTATTATTATTATTATTATTGTTATTATTATTATTATTATTATTATTATTATTATTATTATTATTATTATTATGTATTTTATATATGGATTTGTTGTTTTATTTATTTGTTTATTTATGTATGTACATTTTTATTTGTTGTTGATTTAATTTTATTTATATATTATTTTTTATTTTCAATTATTTATTTAATTTATTTAATTTATTTAAAAAAAATTACATCCGCTGCACGTGCTAGGTGCGTGTACTGCCACGTGGTGGATAGGTAGCTACTGGTATATAACAGGCTCATATGAGCCTTAGTGTCACATTATTCCTGATGAAGACTAGAACATCTAGTCGAAATGTCGAGAATGAAAATTGAAGTTGATTAACTGAGAAGGTGATTTTAATGTCACCTAACAGGTATAGCATGGAAGCAAGTCAGCGTTCTTCTCTGCAACTAGCGATCATTTATACTTGAGCCAAGAATTGATTGTAAAATATTTACTATACCCACAGAGATCAGAATGCTCACTTGGCTTCCATTAAGCTCAAGTGCACTGTCCCTGCGACATCCATCCATGTGAACGAACTCTAGGGATACACAGCTGAACTTTACAATATATATTTTTCAACATGTCCTTCATCTCTGTCTGTCCTTACTTTATAGGAGGTGAGTTACAGTATTCTATGGCTAGGATGCCAGACTCACTAAAAGAATAGAAACAGTCCTATAATGTTGCTAATGTGCCCATTTTGTTGAGAATGGACATTTGTTTCTCAAAACATCCAAAAAACGTCCCAATTGGAGGTTCTTTCTGGTTAAAAAGTGGTGATTTCTCACCAAAAGATGTTTTCTGCAATTTAAAGTGTAGAAACAGTTCGATAATGCTGAAGTGGGAGCTAAGTGCCATTTTGACAAATCAGACTATAAAATGTCCCAATTGGAGCAAAATATAGCGTTAAAAAGGAAGATTTCTCACTAAAAGAAATTACTATTGTTTAATGACCAATATTGAAAAGGAAGCCATTTTTGACAAGAATGACCGATTTCAGACAGTTTTTCCTCAAAACGCTAAAAAACGTCCCAATTTGAGCAAATTAGAGCTTCTTTCTGTTAAATAGGGGAGATTTATCACTAAAAGAATTTTACTGATGTTTAAAGATTAGAAACAGTTCTATAATGTTGAAAAGGAAGCTAATTGTGTAGGATCTTGCAAAAATAGCAGGATCACCCATAAAGAGTCCTTCGAGCACAGTAGTTGTGATCAGCCATTGCCACTAACAACCTTTTTCCTGTCCAACCAGGCTTGTTAATAGCAACTTCCCTCCCAATTGAAAACAACCTTCAAAATAAATGACAGGTAGATGGAATGAAATAAATATTAGCCCCAGGTGCTATTAGAAATGCATTGAAATTGTCCTAGCCACCTTTCCTTCAGGTAAGTTTTTTTATTTTATATAACATCATCTCGCTTGCAAATTTAAGTTATGATTTTAAAGCCTGTTAAGACCAATTAAAATAAGTTGTTGTAAGATACTAGATTCATGTAGACTAATAGGCAGCTGTGCATACTCAACCCCCTAATGCCGCATTGATATCTCATGTTGTTCTAACAGTTGCTGGTACAGAGAAGCGCCACCATATTTAAAAGCTGCTTTGGTATTGGAATAATATTCCCATTGAAGTGGCCCCTCCCACCCACATGTGACTATCCAATGCTGAACATTGTATTAAATAGCAGCTTTGTGGGCCAAACTTCTCCCAGTTAAGTCTGTGAAATATATTTTAGATTCCGTAAACTCTGGTCATTAAGCCTCTCATGTTTAGTTTGATTAAAGTTGTTAATTAAACGTCCATCTTATCCTTAACAATAACAACATTATTCCGCATCATTATGGTATCTTGTTCTGAAATTATGCTCTGGAAGTGTTTCAAATAAATATCAATTTATGACATGTGAACAAGTGTCAACATTATAATGTGTTTGACAGAACATTGAGCAAGAATATTAATAGCATAACCATGGCTGCAATTGTCTGTAGCTGTTCACAGTTTCCTAAAGAGTATTTTGCTGCTCCAATGCAGGGCACTTGTAACCTTTCCCCGGTGATCTAGCAGCACAGGTCTCCTGCATGGCCTCTAAGGTACCAAAACACTTTCTATGTACCCTGTGATGAGACACCTAAACCTTAACGGATGCCAACATTGCACCTGTCACAAGAATTGTTCTCTTCTTTCGCTAATATCAATTGTTGATGTTCACATAGTTTTGTAGATAAATATACTTCTCTTGAGTATGAAATGTATGAGAGACCATCTAGCTTGTAATCTCAGAGGCCTTGCTCCTGCATTTAATATGGTTTGGGAGTCTGAATATTTCTTTTTGTGCCATCGAGAGGATAACTCATTCTTCAACAGGCTCAATTCCTCAGTGAAGCTCTAAACAGACAGAATTTTGGCCTGAAGCTCGCTTATCACAAGACAGAACCAAACAGAGATTGGTTATTGGCAAACATAACAATGACCTCCTAAAGCAACATAGTCCATGCTTTCTACAGTGGTAAGGTGAAGATTTCTTGCGCCAGAAAAGAACTAGTTAATATTGACCATAACTTGATAGTTGTTTAATTACATAACTACAAGTGTGTTTTCTATTATCATTTTTATTGTGTGGTGATTGAGGCACTGAAATTCTGGGCCTGCTGCTGCACTTTAACACCAGGTTCATATAATCACTTACAAGAAGCCGAATGCTAAGCCTGCAAATGGTGTGCCTTGCAATGTGGCCCAGCATTGCCTGTAGAGTGCTCATGCACTAGACTCTTGGTCCATGCTTGTGCATCACATATCTGTAGTAATCACAGAGGGTGTTTAATTGCCATTAGGAGTTTGATATAATAAAGTGATGTGCATATTTAGAGGTTGTTGTGTTGGGAATCTCCCACCAACTGGTGGATCTGAAAAGACTTTAGGGATACACAGCTTAACTTAACTATTTATTTATATTAACGTGTCTCTCATCTCTCTCTGTGCTTACTTTATAGATGGTGAGTTACAGTTTTCTATGGCCCGGATGACATGATTTTGATCAACTTCAATTTATTTCAACTTGGCCCTTGGTTCTCTGTGTCTGACTTACTTCATGAAACCATCATAGCCGGTGAGTTAGAGTATTACATGTCAAGGATGACAATTGTTCACTGATTAATGTCATGTCTGGTGTTATATTAACATAGTTTGATAGTTACATATATACATTACTGGAGTAATGCAAGAACTAAAGTCAATTCAACTTGACTTGTAAGATGCCCAATCATGCATTGAGCAGCAAGATAATAGTCACTAGAAGCACGTGTGTAAAAGGGCAAGTAGTAGCCACTAATGGAGCTAACTAATGTGCAAGGTGGCAATGAAGG
>JAQNBH010000162.1:2500-18431 GCA_028752905.1 Cladorhizidae sp. MBARI D1340-BT2
TTATTAGCTGTCTCTGTCACCAATCATGTCGCTGCCCCATATCCATGGCAACCAATCATAGACCTAGGATTGCCTCATGTGTATGGTTAGGTATACGACCAAACAAACCAAAGTTTGGTGACAATATCATTAAACTTGCTCTGCAACCTGAGGTGCTCTATGAAGTGCCTTCCTGTAAGTCTGGCTGGTTCAGCCAGTGAATGATTGTGAAGGATGGACACTTCAAGCTGAGCTTCTGTCAGGCCTGCCTCCAGAAGAAATCAAACAGCAACCTTCACTAAGAAGGACTGGTGTGTTACTCTTCGGCCAGTCGAAGGTGTCCCTTTATATATTATGTATGCATTTACCAATGCCAGGTTGAGGAGATGAAAAGATGCCCGTTTCCACCATTTCTGTGTCCTATGTTGGAAGGTATACTAACTCATCAACTGATTGGATTTGTCAACCCCACCCATGTGACTATTGTACTCGACTATGGCTGTTGGCTTTATGACCTCTTCCATGCCAGTTGCTGACAGCCTTGTCCTCCTCCTCTTTGCTATAGTGCTATCATCGTGGATAGTACTCAGAATGGTCACAGCTCTCTTGTCCATCCATTTCAAAGCAAGGACACCATTTGTACTTATATACTTGATGTCACCCTTTTTCATTTTGTCTTTGGCCTTGATACATGCAGGTCCCCCCCTCCTGTTCACCCGAACTACACCACATGCACCAAAGCCACTACTTTTTAGGGTGAGGAACAAGTCTGTATTGTTGTGTCCTTTATTCTCCATCCCTTCCACTAGCTTCATCACCACGTCATGTGTTGTTCTGTAGCAGAGAGGCTCTCATTTCTCTGGGAGACCCCCAAAAAAGAACAAGAACTGAAAAGAAAAAAAAGCGGGAAGGAAAAAGGGAATAATGAAGTTGAGCGGGAAGGAAGTGAAAAAAGAAAGAAAAAAGTGGGGGGGAAAGACTAAGAAGTGAATTATATTTATTATATATAATATTATAGTACTTTTCTACATGGCTATTTTGTGTGTATATATATATATATATACAGCTTCCTCACCAGCATAGAGCTTTCCAACTGTACATATATCCACTGGAGCCGTCTGCCAGGACGTAGGCTTTCATGCCCCACTTGATTGGCATGTACTGGATAAACCACAGCCGTCCCTTGAAGCCTATCATTGATTCATCGACTGATATTTCTCTCCCCAGCTGGTAAAAGGATTTGAATTTGTCTAGTAAATGCTCCATAAGTGGCCGTATTTTGAACAGGGCATCATATCCTGGCCGACCCCTAGGTACATCTTCTCTCCATCATTTAGGTGAAAGAAGCGTGAGACAAAATCGGTCTCGAAGGGCCATTTCTTGCACCAATAGTCCTCAATCCGATGCTTATTATCCATGCTCATGGCAATAAAGGGCAAGAAACTTCACCATTTCACTGACTGAGCACTCTCTGACTCTTGATCGAAGAGGTTAGTCTTTATTTCCAGCCATGAATTGCTCAGCATACAAATTTGTTTCGTTCACAACTCTCCTCAGGATTTTGTCGTCCAGAAAAAGCTGAGCAAACTCCAAAGGCTCTTTTCCTTCCATGTCAACAGTGTACCCAGATGACTGGCTAAAGGAGATGGAAGAACTGGAACAAGAAGTACTGGCACCAGAACTGCTACCACTTTAGCTACACTCACCACAAACAACGCCATCACTAACACTATCAGCTACCTCACAAACTCCAACATCCTCATCATCCTCACTATATTTCTTCACTATGAAGCCATCAAAATCATCATTACTCTCATCATCCAACTTACACAGCACTATATCTGTATCACAATATTTAGCCATAGTTACACCCCACAATATTTAATTAAAGTTGCTATCTGTTGTAATCTGATAACGCCAAACTGTAAAAAGCTCTTAACTAAATCAATAGCTCCTCTATCTAAAGAACTTAGAGTACAGCTGTAAAGCAAGCAGCTGCTCAGTACCCACTTGTAAAGCATTGGATCTTCTGGCGTACTATAATATCCCAAGTGTGAAATTGATTTTTTCAGGAGGACAATAATACCACATGAAACATGCCAGGAAGCATCTTGGAATGTGTTAGAAGCAACCTAGTAAATCACACATTAGGCTGTTTACAAGATAGCTGATCCATAAAAATATTTTTGTAAAATCATCCAATTTACTTTCCCAGAAAGTAGCCCAGAGCTGTGTTGGTTATCTATATCAAGATCTACAAGTGTGCCAAGTAGAAGAGCCTGAGAAGCTGTCCTAGTAGGAATAAGGCTAGTTTAAGAAACTTATAAGCAGGGGCGAACGCAGACTTTTTGAAAGGGGGGTTATGTATAATTATATGTCGGATGTGGATCATGTGGCTGAAAGCCATGGTGAGGATATATAGTGCAAGAGGGAAATATATATACCCCATCCAGCACAAAACCCCATCCAGAACAAATCGTGGAAACTCCAAAAATATTTACAGTGATAATTTTTATTAAACAACCTTCAAAAATATACAGACAAAATTACTGAAATAATAAGCTAACATTGAATTCTGCATGGATGTTGTTCTATGTAAAGTTTGCAACAGTATCGATCCATTCCAGTATTAATGCTAAGGCACTGAGTCTTTCCTCACTTGTTTAAACATCGAAGTGTGGAAGCAGATCATTCACAAGTATGGGAACTGAGTGGCAGTGTAGCAAAAAGGTTCAAAAGGGACATTTGGAAGGGTTTTGGGGCAGCAGAGTTTAAGCGATTCACTGCGAGTTTGAGGACGCTCATCTGGTTAAATTTGTAGCCACCTTGACTTCTAGCAATGTAACTCTTCATCAAGTATACTCACATTTGGTAGATCTTCAGAATAGAAAGTAACAGCAGGTTCAATATTAACAAAGGATGAAGTAGTGATATGGATGGGCAAGAGGTATTGCAATGAAGCTACCTGGTTGGTATGCTTAGTAAATATTGATGTATAATGTGGTCAAGAAAAGGGATGACTACAGCCCATTTAAAATAATCCTCAACTGAATTGGTAGATTCAGATGATGATGCTGTCACTGAGTTGTGCGTGGCATCGAAATACTTATATTGGATTGAACTGCCCATCTAGAACAATGCCGAAAGATACGCTGTGAAATATTATCAATATCTGCTCTCTCTCTTTTAAATTCATTGCAACAGTCTTGTACTATTGTCACTGCAGAGGTAAGGTCTTGGCACTTTCCTTGTAATTTAACAATAGCTTCTTTAATAGACCTAAAGAGAGTGAGACTAGGGAATACAAAAATGCAAAGGACTGCAACATTTTCATGGTATGCAAGAGCATTTTTCTTATCATCAGTAGACCAACCATCTTTAAAGTTCAGAAATTCACTATTTCCATAGAGTACTATCTCACACATTTCAATTAGAAAAGGATGATATAGACAGAAATCCTCCCAGCCATTGATGTTCTCTACCCATCGAGTAATGCAAACGCTGATTATTGAAGACTGCTTTGTGCCAATCTGAGACCTCTTCTGAATGATTGCTTTAAGGAGGCCCTCTCTTTTAGCTGAATCCTTAATCCATAATGTGAAACATTTTATCTGATCTACACAGTTCCTTATAGGTGGAACAGAACAGGAACTTATGATAGCCAGATTATGGAATGACTTGCACAATGTGTGTTGGGATGCTTCTCTCGAAGTAATGCCTGCACACCAGCTATCTCCCCACTCATCATTGAGGCCCCATCATACCCTTGCCCTCGAAAATCACTCAGTGATAAGCCAAGCTCCTCCAAGGTCTGTATAATGGATTTGCTACATCAGCTGCTCAGACTCTCTCAAGTTTTACAAATGAAACAAAGTCTTCTCGAATGTCACCATGGCCATCAACAAAATGAAGGCATACGTGCAAATGCTCTACATTGTCACATGAAACCTCATCAGCTAGAACGGAAAAATATTTTGCTTCTTTTATCTCAGATATTGTTTTGGCAATAATCATATCATAGCCTATAATATTAATAATTACATTTTGATTCCTTGGTGATAAGTGTGTTGCATTCTTTGCCTTGGTACAATAAAGATGCTCATATAAAATACTTTCTGTCTCAGAAAAATATTTTAGCAGTGCTAAAAAGTTTCCAGGATTCTTTGACGATGCAACATCCTCTAACTTTCCACGAAATGCAATACCCTGTTTGCCTAAAAAAATTATTGCTCAAACAATTTGCCTCAGTATTGCCTTTTTTCACTAATTTCCTTTTGAACAGCAGTGCTTGTCATTACATCTACTCGTGATGATGGATTTTCAATTCTTGCTGCAAACAATCACGTTGGTATTGAAGCTTCACATGATTTCTCAAAGTGCAACTCATCTTGATCCAGTTAGAAAAAGGCTTAATTACCAGGTAACCTTTATCTTAACGTTGGCTAGATGGAAGAAACGGAGCACAAGGCGGACAATATACACCATCTACCTTAGAACTGTAGACTAGCCAAGGATATTTACTGAGCCACAATATGTTAAACTTTTGGTAATAGCTATGTAATAAGGTGCCAGTTAGGACACTAGGCAATTGTACATCGTGGTGACATAAGAAAGAGTATATCTAGCACCACTAGAAAGCTCATTTATTAGACAAGCAACATCATCAATAGACCTATTTGCAGATAATAAACATACGATTCTGGTCCTTCGGCACTTCCACTTGAGCATTCATTAACTACAGGAACTTCACCTTCATGTCAGCTTTCCAGAGTGGTACTGATTTCAGAATGATCCCGATCAGACTGAGGTTCATTAGAATCTGAATAAATGAGATTGGTTTATCAAGTGTACAGGCTGCAAGCTAAATAGCTAGCAATAATTTCTCTTATCTTCATCCTCAGGCTGTTATTTTGAAAAATGACCTGATGTCCATATTTTGTCGTTGCCTCTTCATGGCAGAGTTGTAGATCATTAGTTCTACAACAACTATTAATGCTCACTACATGTGCATGATGTGTAACTGTGCAATGATTAGCTCATTAACCGGTCGAAGGACAAAGTCCAACCAACCAGACAGCCGCTCGGTGGGACCCGAGCACCCTGAGCAGATTGGTCATATTTGCATGGGGGGTTTGTGGGCTTTCTTTAGAAAGTACATTCGTTGGGTTCTCATTTTCCCCTCCCCCATGATCAAGGGCTAGGGCTAGGGCTAGGCCTATCCCTAAGTTATTGGAATTTAGTTTCCACATTATTTAACACTATCAATGTACCTATGTAGAATTAAAATTATATTAATGAAGTGTGCCAGTGCCTGAAATGAAATCTGAGAGGGCAAAACACACACTAACACATTCCAATGAATATCATTAAAATGAAAGGGGGGTTCTGCAGAACTCCCAGAAACCCCCCTGCGTATGCCCATGATAAGGGCTAGGTACCACATCCAAAGTTTTAGTAGATAAATTATCTAAGCCTGTCATTATCTAGACTATAATAGTAAAAGAACTGCAAGATCCACACCCTTAAGAGTTCCCTTTAAATATATCTAGCTTCACTGCTGGATGCTGCCTGTATTATATCAAGAACAAACAAAACATATAACGCAGCAGAAATTAGGTTCGCTGTTGCTACCTCCCAGTATAGAGCTCATTCAACATAGTGCTCAAGTTCCATGCAAAGACAGCTGTTGTTGGTCTAGTTTTAACTTACAGAGGAAAATGTACCCATAGCATCTAGTTTTGTGTGTATCCTGAGCATATTATGACACCATGTTAAGAGAGTTGGGATATAGACAGTTGTGGGTATTATTACCACCTACAATAAATAGTTGTATTATGCACATTGCAAGATGTTGGGGATGATTATTGTAGATTCAAATACACACCAAATGTGAGGAGTGTCCGAACATCAAGAGGAGGGAGATGAATATCAGGTTACATACAAGAAGTTAAAACATGTAACATTACATCATATTATGCATAATACTAGTACACTTCTAAATTTATTCAAACTTGTACGATTACTCTCAGCTGAACAAAAAAGCTGATTTAAATAAAGTTCTAGTATATTATTATAATGAGATTTTAAACTGCACAGAACTAATTACTCACACAGGAGCTGGAAAAAACGAAGAAAATAAAAGTGCCACACAAGGTTAGTTTTGTCTGTCGGTATCAATTAGTTACAGAGCAACTTACCCCAAGCAAATTCAAGGATTCTCTTTTTAACTAAATCTGTTTGTTTTTTATCCTAACAGTTGAACAGAAATACTTCAGTCTTCATCAGAAAGAAGAAAGTTTTGTCTCACATCTGGCTAGCTAGTCTGTTCCAGGTATAAAATTGACACAATCGCAGCTGAATTTGCATTTCCAAATTAATGGACAGTTCTAAGGCACTTACACAGGATTACATACTCACTCAAATCAATACTTAACCTGTGATAGAATCACTCTTACAAAATATAAACATCACCAGTTCGCAATGAGTCAACTGGGAGTTTGTCAGGGATGACAGGTGCATTTTTTTAAATAAAAAACAACAAGTTGTGCTTAACATTTATAGCTCCATAGAGTCTGCAAACTTCATGTTATGGACTTTATATTCTGTTCAAAAGATAGGTCTCTCAGTGTGCTCTATGTTGATACTAAAATATTTTTCATAGATATAACTATAGCCATGTTACAGGAGCTACAAGTGGAAAGATCCTAAAAAACCGAATGCCTGATTTTTGTGCGTAAATATCTCCAGATTGCCAAGTGCTAGAGAGTTGAAGTTAGCACCAGTGGCTACAGGAGGCCCTACTCTGTACAATAACAGTTTTGATTAGGCTCTAAAATGTAAGTACGTAGTCAAGCATTCGGGTGGAAAATGAATGAAATTCATAAGACTCCCAAGCCATATTAAATTAAGTACCGTGGCTCCTGAGTTGATGTAACGACCTATAGATGGTCTATCCTGGATTCTTTGCAATTGGTTTTATTCAGCACATCTATAAAACCATTTGAAGATCAGTTATCATAAAATATGCAATTCTTCTGACAGGCTCAATGTTGATATCCTTTACGATCCAGTTATACCATCATTGGGACATTGGGAAAAATGTGGGCAATTTAGAGGATGGGCAGGAGGAGCTGTCTGTGCTACTAGAACACTTGGGAAAGGTTGCAAATGTCATGCAATGGAGCAGCAAGGTACTCATTAGGAAACTGTGGACAGTTACAGAGAGTTGCAGCTATAAATAGGCCTGGTTATGCTATTACAATTCTTGCCTCAATGTTCTGGGAAATATGGTACACTAATCATGAAGCTTGTTCACATGCTCATAATTGGTGCATGTTTCAAGGACTTTGAGAACAGTGCTTCATAGCAAGATATCATAACTTAGCTTAACAACATTAGGTAACTAAACATGAGAGGCTTAATAACCACAGTTTAGGTAACTAAAATATTTTTATAGACCAAAGTGGTAGAAGTTAGGCCCCCTAAATGCTACTTAAAATAGAACGTTCAGCATTTGACAGTCAAGTACATGCACGTGTGTGGGAGGTGTCTCTTCAATGGTATTGTTATTCCAAGCTCTAGTATGGTGGCTGCTTTGTACCAGCAACATTAGAACAACATAAGTTATCTTAGGGGGTTGAGTATGTACAGGTGCCTTTTAATACTCTAGCAACTTACAAGAACTGATCTAAAATGGTCTTACGGCTTTTAAAATCATAACTTAATCCGTTTTGCAAGCAAGTATAAAGGGTGTGAATGGAAAGACCCAAACCTACCTAAAGGAAAGGTGGCTAGGGATAAAATTTCTATATATTTTCTAATAGCAACTGCAGATAATATTTACTTCAGTCCATCTACCTGCAATTTCTATTTGAAGGGTGGTTGCAATTGAAAGGGAAGTTATTATTAACAAGTCTGGTTTGACAAGAAAAATGCTGTTAGTAATCGCTGATCGCAACCACTGTCCTCGAAGGAATCTTTATGGGCATTCTGCTGTTTTAGCAAGCTGTTTTTCCTACACTAGGCTACTTGCGCCTACCAGAAAACTCTCTCAATAGTTTAGACTTTGAGAAATTAGTTAGTGTCCTTTGATACATTGTTTACAGTCTTCTGCTGATTTGGGCCACAATAGAGCAAGATCTTTGCAGTGGCATATGGGATGTAAAACTTGTGAAGGTTTTAACATCAGAAAGGATAGCATTAACTTTAAATAGTTCATCCTGGATCCCGTCCCACGGACATTGATGGATGTCGCAGGGAGATTGTATTTGAGCTTGATGGCAGCTAAGTGATCATTCTGATCTCTGTGGGTAATATGATTTAATCAATTTCTGGTTTACATAAGTATGTTGATATGGGATCACTAGTTACGGAGAAGAAAATGCTGACTTGTTTCCATTGAGATTAGTATGCTACACTTGTTAGTTGACATTTTTGTCCTTGGATGGGATCCTGTAAACTCTAGTAAAGGTAATGCTATCCTTACTGCTGTCAGAACAGCTAGCTACTACTAATGCCCAACTTTTCCAGGAGAAACTTGTAGAGGGTAACTCTTTGCCTCATGATATCTGCTAGTACCTTCATATTCAGGTATCTGCTAACTACTCCCTAGCTGTTTCTTATATACTGTTCGAACTACTATGTTAGATTACATCAGGTCGTCATGGCACCGACCCTTGGCGACCAATCCAATGTCTTGTCTTATCAGGTGAGGGGTGTGTAGATCTTTCCTCAGGCAGGTGGACCACATCCTTTATAGTGTCTGGTGGTGAGGTCCTTCGTCTGTTCTCACACTCGCTACATTGGTTTCCACACATCTGGTGTACGGCTTGACCACTAGGTTCCTTGGCAACAACAGCTGCTGGTTTGGCTTCATCCCGGGCTGTTGTGAACTCAGTCAGGGAGATAGAATTCCCTGACATTCTCCCTTCCTCGGCTCAAGAACCGTCTCGACTTAGGCCATCGGCGTTGGCATTGGCGGAACCCGACTGGTGGGAGATGGTGAAATCGTAGTCTTGTAGTTCAAGCGCCCAACGAGTGTCTTTGATATTGGCTAGGTGGGCCATGGGGTTGTGGTCAGTTTCAATGGTAAATGTAGTTCCCTCCAATTAGACCCTGAAATGTTTAATTCCTGCCACGATGGCAAGCGCATCCCGTTCTATCGTCGAATATCTCTGTTCTCTGGGTAGAAGTTTTCAGGAATTGAACGCCACCGGATGCTCGTCACCCTTGGGGTCGATTTGGCTGATTACAAATCCCAGCCCCGTCGCTGATGCTTCCATCTGTAGGATAAAAGGTCTTTCCCAGATTGTGGATAATAACACAGGGTGATTAGCTTTTATAGCTTTGAAAGCTACTTCACAAGAACTACCCCACACAATCTTATTACTCTGATTCTTTTTGGTTAAGTCTGTTAAAGGAGATGCTATTTCGGAGAAGTTGCGTATAAAGCTTCGGTAGTAACCGGCTAATCCTAAAAAGGCTCTCATTGAGGGGGTGTATAAGTACAGATGGCCTCAACCTTGCAAGACAATGGTCTAATTTGTCCTCCACCCATTAAATGTCCCAAATACTCACAATGGCTCACACTAAAGTTACATTTCTCTTGTTTTATTGTGAGACCTGCTTCTCTCATTCCGCCTAAAACTACTGACACATGTTGTAAATGGTCTTTCCAGTTCTGACTATAAATTACAATGTCATCTAGGTATGCCACAGTAAAGGTTTCCAACCCGGACAAGATGTGGTCCATTAACCTTTGAAAGGTGGAGGGGGCCGAAACCAAACCAAAGGGCATAGTCGTAAATTGATACTTCCCATAGGGAGTAATAAAGGCAGTCTTCTCCCTACTACTACACCCCATGGAGACCTGATAGTACCCCTTGGTTAGGTCAAGGATGGTTAAGCTGTCCATTTAGTAGTGTTGACCATAGCTATAAGTACGTATTTGTGTCCACCAGAAGTTCTTAAGGGGTCCAAATATGTCCATAGCTATGCGACTAAAGGGTTGATCAATAATAGGTAATGGGTGAAGGGGTGCCTTAGGTACTACTGCTGGGGTGGCTCTTTGGCAGATGGGCAAGACAGACACAGCTCATGAACATCTCTGGCCAGAACTGGCCAATCCATCCTACCTCTGATAAGTTGGATGGTTCTTTCCTGCCTGCTGCTACAGAGGAGTAAGCTAACCTCATTATCTTGGCTCTGGCTGATTTTACTAATAACCCATCTTTCCAAAAATATACACTGTCTTTTTGGTTCACTTTTTCCCTTACGCTCCTTAGGGTAGGATCTTGTTTCTGTTCCTCACGAAACTCTTCCGGGAAGATGGTGTCCAAGTCTCCGGGCTCTGCTGCTTCAGGTGATGGGGGAGTCACTAGGTCATCCTTTGGATGTCTTTCTGGCTTGCCTAGGCTCACTCCTGTTTCTTCTGGTGCTGGTGGGGGAGGGGTCTCTAGCTCGTCTGTAGGAGGTGTTTCCGGCTCGGCTAGGCTCATGCTTTCCTCATCCATTTCACTGTCATTGTCATCAGGTAGTACTGGTTTATTATGGTCTCATCCTCGTGGAGTTGTCGGGCCTCGGCTTGCTCTTCCAGGGTCCAAAGCTTGCTTTGGATCCTTGTGGTTGCCAGGCCCAGCTCAGAGGTAGGGAGAGTAGGAGGGACAAGGTCCCTCTTCCCGGCATCTGTATCCAGAGCTTCCTGGATGTATGTCTTAAATAAGGAAATATCATGCCCCATCAACATATCACACATAAGGTACTCGGATACACCCACTACTAATACTACCTTCTCATATCTGTCTACCTGAAGGGTTATCTTGGCTGCTGGGAAATGGGTTCAAGCTGAACTCGCTGTAGTATATGCTATTTCCCAGGGAAGATAATCTTTCTGGTCTATGCACCGGGGATGCACAATACTTTTTGTGCAGCCAGTGGCTATCACTGACTGGTTGTTAATGGTCACTCTCCTATTCCATTCAGGCAATTTCTTTCTCATAGTAAGGGCACAATTCCCTCTCTCTATTTTGACATGACAATCCCTCTGCATGTGACCTAATTTCCCACACCTGTTACATTCAACTGATCTTGGCCCTCTCTCTTAGGAATATTTATGTTACATGGGTTAATGTTACCAGGGAGTTGTCTTCCTTGCTCAGACAGTCTGGGGTAGGGGAAACGTCCTCTGTTGTCTCTGGGTTCACCTCTGTTGTCTCGGTGTTCATGGGGAGGGGTTCTTCGTCCTCCTTTTTGCTCCGTCCTTGGAACTGCATCCTTCCCTCTTGGTGAGGTGCATGGACATCTCAGCACTGCCTCCTTGAGTTCTTCATAACTTCCAGGCACCATCTGGCGCATACGGCTCTCTAACCACCTTGGAAGTTACTGTAAAGTAAGCTCAATTAAAATAAGTTCTTGGGCTGACTTACCACTAGAAGCCAACCATCGGGAACAGGCTTGCTTCCAGTCTCGGAACTACTCTTCAGGTTGGTCTTGGCTGAAGGGTAAGTCAAACAACTTCTTCCGGTATGACTCCGTTGTAATCTGGTAGGTGGATCCGAGGGTTTGACAGACTAGATCATAATCTTCTTGTTCTTCTATAGTTAGGGAGGTTACGGCTAACATGCCCTGGCCGGATAGTGCACTTTGTAGGTAGACACTCCAGAGACGCCGTGGCCACTTGCTTGCTAGCGCGGTCACCTCGAATGAGCTGAGGAATACCCCCATGTCATCAGTGCCTTCAACGAATTTATGTAAGGTCAGTTTGGGTGTAGCTACCACTGGTAGAGCCACCGCTGGTGGAGGGTGTCTCTGGTCCACCAAGGCCTGGCTCCACGGATCCTGTTGCTGCTGGGCATGTTGTCGGTCATCGGCCCGTCTGGCATCTTCGCGTTGTGATATGGCCTGCTCCATTTCCGCCCATTGGCCCATGAAGCGATTCATTTGTCCTCTGAGTGGAGGATGGTCTCCATTCCTTGCGATACTGTTCCCCGGCTCATCATCCTCACTGCATTCAACTGGTTCCTAGGGAGGTACACGGCCCACAATGAGGTTGTGGTCGCGAGGGGATCGGTTAAATCCAGATCGCAGAGGAAGAGCCATAACAATACAATGAAAAATATACACTCCCGAAGGAAAATACACTCAGTGGTTACACAAAACAAAATATAACCTAGAGTTGGGTTTGGTTTCACAAGCCCCAAGGTTCTCAAGTGACCTTGGCTGTTTCCCACTAATCACAACAATTTTTTTAATGTAATCACAACCTCTCACTCAGGCTGGAGGTACAATAGTAACGTAGATCCTTTTTTTCAACATGGATCCCATCGCTGCCACCAATGTCATGAAAAACCAGCCTTCTCCCAGTACAGAAACTTTAGCTGGCTGAGCAGATCCCTAGTCTTCATTCGACGACTAATCTTTGACTCCTAGTCTGTCCTATTGGCAATCCTCGGAACAAGCCAAACTTGCTGGATTCCCAAATATAACTACAGATAGTTGTATTATAATTATGAGAAACATAAATACACCAGCCATGACAAGATAACACAACACAATATCAACCACAATAACAAAGGTTCAGTCGGTTCTTATCTAACGGTTCTTAATTGCTGGTTGCAGCAGTCTCTGGCAATATTCAGGTAACTGCTAACTACTCCCTAGCTGTTTCTTATATACTGTTCGAACTACTAGGTTTGATGACATCAGGTCATCATGGCACCGACCCTTGGCGACCAATCCTATGTCTTGTCTTATCAGGTGAGGGGTGTGTAGATCTTTCCTCAAGCAGGTGGACCACATCCTTTATAGTGTCTGGTGGTGAGGTCCTTCATCTGTTCCCACACTCGCTACCATGGTTTCCACACATCTAGTGTACGGCTTTTCCACTAGCTGCTGGTTTGGCTTCATCCTGGGCTGTTGTGAACTCAGTCAGGGAGATAGAATTCCCTGACATCATGTAACCAGGTGGTCATATAGTCCCAAGTGGCTTGGATACACTGGTCATGTAGTACCAGTTGGCTTGGATACACTGGTCATGTAGTACCTGGTGGCTTGGATACACTTGTCATGTAGTTCCAGGTGGCTTGGATACACTGGTCATGTAGTACCAATTGGATACACTGGTCATGTAGTACCAGGTGGCTTGGATACACTAGTCATGTAGTACCAGGTGGCTTGGATAAACTGGTCATGTAGTATAAGGTGGCTTGGATACACTGGTCATGTAGTACCAATTGGATACATTGTTCTTGTAGTACCAGGTGGTTTGGATACACTAGTCAGGTAGTAACATGTGGCTTGGATACACTGGTCATGTAGTACCAGGTGGCTTGGATACACTGGTGATGTAGTACCAGGTGGCTTGGATACACTGGTCATGTAGAACCAGGTGGCTTAGATACACTGGTTATGTAGTACCAGGTGGCTTGGATACACTAGTCAGGTAGTACCAGGTCGCTTGGATACACTGGTCATGTAGTACCAGGTGGCTTGGATACACTAGTCAGGTAGTGCCAGGTGGCTTGGATACACTGGTCATGTAGTACCAAGGTGCTTGAATACACTGGTCATGTAGTACCAGGTGGCTTGGTTACACTGGTCATGTAGTACCAGGTGGCTTGGATACACTGGTCATGTAGTACCAGGTGGCTTGGATACACTGGTCATGTAGCCAGGTGGCTTGGATACACTGGTCATGTAGTACCAATTGGATACACTGGTCATGTAGTACCAGTTGGCTTGGATACACTAGTCAGGTAGTACCAGGTTGCTTGTCATGTAGTACCAGGTGGCTTGGATATACTGGTCATGTAGTACCAGGTGACTTGGACGCTAGGATCATGTAGTCCTGAAGGTGCTATCCTCTTAAAATCTCTCCATTTCAGTAACTGCAGCTTTCTCCTAATAGAGCAGGGATAGAGACAGCATCATTGGCTAACTTCTTGCAACATGCAACCTCCAATGTAGCTGGTGTAGTTTGTTGGTAATAATGAACCATGTTGCATAATATGTGTGGCATCATCGGGAATGTGAAAAGTGAATGTGCATATATATCCCTGAAGGTTGCCCTGCATCAGGATCTGGATCAAACAAAAACAACTCCGCTATCTATCTGGTTCAGGCAAAGTTTTGTCGGCATGCCGACTTCCCTTAGGGGTGCATGCAGAGAGGCTGACATTACAACTTCCCTTGGAGTGTGTGTACAGACAGATGGACATCTACTTCCTGCATAAGGACGGACAGACGTAACAACCTCCCCTGGAATGTGTGTCCAGACAGACAAACATCTAATTCACTTTGGTTGTGCATAAGAACAGACAGACGTTACAACTTACCTTAAGGTATGCGTAGAGACAAACTTAAGTTAGAACTTCCCTTAGGGTTGCAGACTGACCGATGTCTCTACTACACAGGTACAATACTCGCAGAATTCCCAAGTCCCACCAATACTCATGCAGTCACACAATTCGTGATCACTTTTCTAAGACGTTCACAATCTCACCATCAAAATTGTTGTCAATAGAGGATGTTTGAGTAAATTCCATTAAAAAATTACATAATTATGCCGAGAAGGCTCCATTTTTAATGAGGTTGCTTCAAACCTTTCTCCAACCTTCAAAATATCAATCACTATTGCTACAGGGAACACGGAGGAACTTCTCTGAATAACTAGCTTTTTTATTTCTAGAGAAGGGTGCAACTTGTGTAACCCCGACCTGCTAGCATCTGAAACAAGTCAAAAGCTGAATGCCCTTGTTAGAGATATTTTATTTAGAGAGATCCTGGTCTCTTGGCTTGCTGGCAAAATGTGACTTCGCTCATGCTAGATGTCTAGTGTGCAGCTAATTAGGTACAAATTACTCGTGATGATATCTCACAAAAATGCCTCTACCAGATAATACCCCCCACTAATCACTGACTGAGGTCAAGCTAAGAGTTGTAGCACTTACCAGTTCAAGTTTGATTTATCACCGTCCTCGTACCGTCATTGCTCTGTGACCTATTATAGGATGTGCACTAATGAAGTAATGGAACACCATCCTCTATTGTTTTAGCTTGCAGATAGGTTTGTCTGTGAACTTGAGCACAAAACAAACAGTACTATTGCTATTTTGTCATCTGTTAGAGTTTCCTCCTCCCTCCAAGTCTTCTATGTCCTCACCTCTGACCTCTCCAAGCCTGAGTGCTAATAGTCCCATCTCAATGGAAGCTACTGTTACACCAGCTGCAATCTTCCCTTACTCCGGGTAGATGCCACCATCATCAAAAGCATCTGTCTTCACAGATATTTAAATATTTTGTAGGATTGGATATTCACTTAATGAGCTGCTCTGGCTGAATATTCCTCTGCCATTCTGCTCAGGGACACTGTTGAGTGTTAGTCCAGTCTAATCCTCAAGTGATGGTCTAAATTGCTGCCACCAGAGCTATGCTTAAGTAAATAGCACCCGTATCTTGCAATCAGAGAATTTAGATTATTAATGAAGACACAAGGTTGCAATTACAGGACAAGGCAAATCTCTTGAACCTCGGTCAGTCAGGGTTCTTATATCAGGAAACAGGATGTCACACATTCTTACATACACTCAGCAAAGTTCCATATACTATAACTAGGTAGGCACACATTAGGCTATATAATATCTAAGTGTGTTTGGTGTGACATAACTTGTCCCTCAGTAATCTATGTGTTAATGCCTAAAGGTCATCCATGGTCCATGTTGAAGATTATGCCCTCAACATCTCGCCTTCCTGAGATGAAACAACTCCTCCCCCAGCTGAAGGTCCTCCGTTGGAGTGTGTATCTGATCTCATGTTTGAGACTTTAATAGGCGACGGAATCAGCAGTGTTTCCCTAGCTCCCTCAGTCACTCTCACCAGCGCTTCATCTTCAGGCCAGCATTGTCGCGACAATCCATCTGCGTTGTGATTTAACATGCCTGGCTGGTACTTAAGTTCG
>JAQNBH010000163.1:0-109077 GCA_028752905.1 Cladorhizidae sp. MBARI D1340-BT2
CTAGCCCTAGCCCTAGCCTAGCCCTAGCCCTAGCTAGCCTAGCCCTAGCCTAGCCCTAGCCCCTAGCCCTAGCCCTAGCCCTAGCCCTAGCCTAGCCCTAGCCTAGCCTAGCCCTAGCCCTAGCCCTAGCCCTAGCCCTAGCCCTAGCCCTAGCCCTAGCCCTAGCCCTAGCCCTAGCCCTAGCCCTAGCCCTAGCCCTAGCCCTAGCCCTAGCCCTAGCCCTAGCCCTAGCCCTAGCCCTAGCCCTAGCCCTAGCCCTAGCCCTAGCCCTAGCCCTAGCCCTAGCCCTAGCCCTAGCCCTAGCCCTAGCCCTAGCCCTAGCCCTAGCCCTAGCCCTAGCCCTAGCCCTAGCCCTAGCCCTAGCCCTAGCCCTAGCCCTAGCCCTAGCCCTAGCCCTAGCCCTAGCCCTAGCCCTAGCCCTAGCCCTAGCCCTAGCCCTAGCCCTAGCCCTAGCCCTAGCCCTAGCCCTAGCCCTAGCCCTAGCCCTAGCCCTAGCCCTAGCCCTAGCCCTAGCCCTAGCCCTAGCCCTAGCCCTAGCCCTAGCCCTAGCCCTAGCCCTAGCCCTAGCCCTAGCCCTAGCCCTAGCCCTAGCCCTAGCCCTAGCCCTAGCCCTAGCCCTAGCCCTAGCCCTAGCCCTAGCCCTAGCCCTAGCCCTAGCCCTAGCCCTAGCCCTAGCCCTAGCCCTAGCCCTAGCCCTAGCCCTAGCCCTAGCCCTAGCCCTAGCCCTAGCCCTAGCCCTAGCCCTAGCCCTAGCCCTAGCCCTAGCCCTAGCCCTAGCCCTAGCCCTAGCCCTAGCCCTAGCCCTAGCCCTAGCCCTAGCCCTAGCCCTAGCCCTAGCCCTAGCCCTAGCCCTAGCCCTAGCCCTAGCCCTAGCCCTAGCCCTAGCCCTAGCCCTAGCCCTAGCCCTAGCCCTAGCCCTAGCCCTAGCCCTAGCCCTAGCCCTAGCCCTAGCCCTAGCCCTAGCCCTAGCCCTAGCCCTAGCCCTAGCCCTAGCCCTAGCCCTAGCCCTAGCCCTAGCCCTAGCCCTAGCCCTAGCCCTAGCCCTAGCCCTAGCCCTAGCCCTAGCCCTAGCCCTAGCCCTAGCCCTAGCCCTAGCCCTAGCCCTAGCCCTAGCCCTAGCCCTAGCCCTAGCCCTAGCCCTAGCCCTAGCCCTAGCCCTAGCCCTAGCCCTAGCCCTAGCCCTAGCCCTAGCCCTAGCCCTAGCCCTAGCCCTAGCCCTAGCCCTAGCCCTAGCCCTAGCCCTAGCCCTAGCCCTAGCCCTAGCCCTAGCCCTAGCCCTAGCCCTAGCCCTAGCCCTAGCCCTAGCCCTAGCCCTAGCCCTAGCCCTAGCCCTAGCCCTAGCCCTAGCCCTAGCCCTAGCCCTAGCCCTAGCCCTAGCCCTAGCCCTAGCCCTAGCCCTAGCCCTAGCCCTAGCCCTAGCCCTAGCCCTAGCCCTAGCCCTAGCCCTAGCCCTAGCCCTAGCCCTAGCCCTAGCCCTAGCCCTAGCCCTAGCCCTAGCCCTAGCCCTAGCCCTAGCCCTAGCCCTAGCCCTAGCCCTAGCCCTAGCCCTAGCCCTAGCCCTAGCCCTAGCCCTAGCCCTAGCCCTAGCCCTAGCCCTAGCCCTAGCCCTAGCCCTAGCCCTAGCCCTAGCCCTAGCCCTAGCCCTAGCCCTAGCCCTAGCCCTAGCCCTAGCCCTAGCCCTAGCCCTAGCCCTAGCCCTAGCCCTAGCCCTAGCCCTAGCCCTAGCCCTAGCCCTAGCCCTAGCCCTAGCCCTAGCCCTAGCCCTAGCCCTAGCCCTAGCCCTAGCCCTAGCCCTAGCCCTAGCCCTAGCCCTAGCCCTAGCCCTAGCCCTAGCCCTAGCCCTAGCCCTAGCCCTAGCCCTAGCCCTAGCCCTAGCCCTAGCCCTAGCCCTAGCCCTAGCCCTAGCCCTAGCCCTAGCCCTAGCCCTAGCCCTAGCCCTAGCCCTAGCCCTAGCCCTAGCCCTAGCCCTAGCCCTAGCCCTAGCCCTAGCCCTAGCCCTAGCCCTAGCCCTAGCCCTAGCCCTAGCCCTAGCCCTAGCCCTAGCCCTAGCCCTAGCCCTAGCCCTAGCCCTAGCCCTAGCCCTAGCCCTAGCCCTAGCCCTAGCCCTAGCCCTAGCCCTAGCCCTAGCCCTAGCCCTAGCCCTAGCCCTAGCCCTAGCCCTAGCCCTAGCCCTAGCCCTAGCCCTAGCCCTAGCCCTAGCCCTAGCCCTAGCCCTAGCCCTAGCCCTAGCCCTAGCCCTAGCCCTAGCCCTAGCCCTAGCCCTAGCCCTAGCCCTAGCCCTAGCCCTAGCCCTAGCCCTAGCCCTAGCCCTAGCCCTAGCCCTAGCCCTAGCCCTAGCCCTAGCCCTAGCCCTAGCCCTAGCCCTAGCCCTAGCCCTAGCCCTAGCCCTAGCCCTAGCCCTAGCCCTAGCCCTAGCCCTAGCCCTAGCCCTAGCCCTAGCCCTAGCCCTAGCCCTAGCCCTAGCCCTAGCCCTAGCCCTAGCCCTAGCCCTAGCCCTAGCCCTAGCCCTAGCCCTAGCCCTAGCCCTAGCCCTAAGACCATCGCTGTTGCTCTCAGGTCATAGCCCATCCCAGGAACAAGACACACCAAGAAGGCCGCCCTTCATCTCCAACTACAACGACACCATCCCGACAGCCGAGCTCAGACTGGCTCTGGAGACATCGCAAAATTTACCACAGCCGCTCATCTGCTTCCGCAGGAACAAGACCATCGCCCACTCACTGGTCAGGGCCAGATTACCTGACACTAAGAAGCCATTCCCTTCGTCAGCATCCATCTCCATCCGCCACAAACCATCTTTTCTGGCAAGCTCCTCGCCCTGCGCTACTGCTCTGTGCCGCACGTGCGGCATGATGTCAAAAAAAGAATTAATCTTCTCGGGCCAAGGCAGACCTTTCAAGCTACCCCCCAATACCAACTGCGGCAGTAGACGAGTAATATATCTCCTCCAGTGTCGGCTGTGCCCTAGCAGAGGCAGATATGTTGGTCAGACAGGCAGAACTGTCAGAGTCAGGATGGCTGGACATCGAGCCGTCCACAAGCACAAGAACATGCCCTTGTACAGGCACCTAACTAAACCAAAGCACGACTTTTCTGTCCTCTCAGTCACCATCCTACAACACCTACCGAGCGCCACAGAGCAACAACTACTCGAGGCAGAGCTGCAGTGGATAGACAAGCTCAACACCCGATTGCCCCATGGACTCAACTCTCTCTATGCATAAATGCACACACACTTTCTCTTTAAATAATTCTTTTCCTTCACAAACTATCCCAATCACCTTTTGTAAATCACCTTAAACTTAATGCTCATCTGATAAATTCCCCATCATTTTTATCCCAAAATCCACAAGTATATAATTCTCACCATCACCAAATTCTTTCCTCTTTTTTGCAATTACTTATGGTTTGTTATTGTTATTCTTTGTAACCACCTAATCTTATTCATGCAATACCCACCGCACTTGTCTTCCTAACCTCAATCTTATAAGTCACCCTCACTGCATGCACCGCTCACTCTTTGAAAAAGCAGATTCCTCAACTGCGAAACGTCGAGTGATATTAATAATTTTTTCCTGAACTCTACTTGAACTTGAACTACAAAGTAACAAGCCAAATACCACCGCAAAACAGCTAACAGCCACTTCAAATTTACCAAAAGACCATCAAACACCACCAACAACAAGATATAAGGTCATGAACGAGCCAGAAACATCAGTCTGCAGGTCAGACAGGCCTTCATTGGTAGAACCTGCAGAAATAGACAAAAATCAAAATCAAATTCCCGACCTTGCCAATTCACCAACAACCTCCGAATTAATTGAGTACATGATCCACACCCCTCAATTAGATACTAGTGAAAATGATGAAACAGGACTACAAAGCAATCTCAATGGCATTGGGTGCACTCTTGCAGGCCCCAGCCCTGCCCCAACCCCAGCTCTAGCCCTAGCCCTAGCCCTAGCCCTAGCCCTAGCCCTAGCCCTAGCCCTAGCCCTAGCCCTAGCCCTAGCCCTAGCCCTAGCCCTAGCCCTAGCCCGAGTTTCACTAGACCTCCACACTCCTAACACAGGGCACAGAGTTTCACCAGACCTCCACACTCCTCACACAGGGCACAGAGTTTCACTAGACCTCCACACTCCTCACTCAGGGCACAGAGTTTCACTAGACCTCCACACACCTCACACAGGGCATAGAGTTTCACTAGACCTCCACACTCCTCACTCAGGGCACAGAGTTTCACTAGACCTCCACACTCCTCCCACAGGGCACAGAGTTTTTACGAGACCTCCACACTCTTCACACAGGGCACAGAGTTTCACTTGACCTCCACACTCCTCACACAGGGCACATAGTTTCACTAGACATCCACACTCCTCACACGGGGCACAGAGTTTCACTAGACCTCCACACTCCTCACACAGGGCACAGAGTTTCACTAGACCTCCACAGTCCTCACACAGGGCACAGAGTTTCACTAGACCTCCACACTCCTCACTCAGGGCACAGAGTTTCACTAGACCTCACACACCTCACACAGGGCATAGAGTTTCACTAGACCTCCACACTCCTCACTCAGGGCACAGAGTTTCACTAGACCTCCACACTCCTCCCACAGGGCACAGAGTTTTTACTAGACCTCCACACTTTTCACACAGGGCACAGAGTTTCACTTGACCTCCACACTCCTCACTCAGGGCACAGAGTTTCACTAGACCTCCACACTCCTCACTCAGGGCACAGAGTTTTTACGAGACCTCCACACTCCTCACACAGGGCACAGAGTTTCACTAGACCTCCACACTCCTCACAGAGGGCACAGAGTTTCACTAGACCTCCACACTCCTCACACAGGGCACAGAGTTTTACTAGACCTCCACACTCCTCACACAGGGCACAGAGTTTCACTAGACTTCCACACTCCTCACACAGGGCACAGAGTTTCACTAGACCTCCACACTCCTCCCACAGGGCACAGAGTTTCACTAGACCTCCACACTCCTCACACAGGGCACAGAGTTTCACTAGACCTCCACACTCCTCCCACAGGACAGAGAACTGCCTGGCCATGCACCAGACTACATGTCTGCCCACTCTAAGTGCAGCCCAAGGCTGTAGGAACAGCATGTATGTAGGTGGGACTATTTGTAATTGAGCAATTGCCACATTCATTATGCAGTGACATCAGATCTCTTCCATTTGTAGTGTCAACAATCACATAGAATGTTGGAAATCTCCTGCCAAATATGTCCTCCATTCTTGTTTCCCTAAGACTTGTAGTGTCTTGAGAATCCCCTTCTTCAGGAGAGGAGGATGGCTGCCACCTGTTTTTAGTTTTTTAATCAAGTGATGTTGGTCCAGTGTGTGTCCCCATATAGAGTTATGGCCACCTACTTCAACCTGCCTCCACCCAGTGTGGTGTTGGTCCAGTGTGTGTCCCCATAGAGCTATGGCCACCTACTTCAACCTGCCTCCACCCAGTGTGGTGTTGGTCCAGTGTGTCCCCATATAGAGTTATGGCCACCTACTTCAACCTGCCTCCACCCAGTGTGGTGTTGGTCCAGTGTGTGTCCCCATAGAGCTATGGCCACCTACTTCAACCTGCCTCCACCCAGTGTGGTGTTGGTTCAGTGTGTATCCCCATAGAGCTATGGCCACCTACTTCAACCTGCCTCCACCCAGTGTGGTGTTGGTCCAGTGTGCGTCCCCATAGAGCTATGGTCACCTACTTCAACCTGCCTCCACCCAGTGTGGTGTTGGTCCAGTGTGTGCCCCCATAGAGCTATGGCCACCTACTTCAACCTGCCTCCACCCAGTGTGGTGTTAGTCCAGTGTGTGTCCCCATAGAGCTATGGCCACCTACTTCAACCTGCCTCCACCCAGTGTGGTGTTGGTCCAGTGTGTGTCCCCATAGAGCTATGGCCACCTACTTCAACCTGCCTCCACCCAGTGTCGTGTTGGTCCAGTGTGTGTCCCCATAGAGCTATGGCCACCTACATGTACTTCAACCTGCCTCCACCCAGTGTGGTATTGGTCCAGTGTGTGTCCCCATAGAGCTATGGCCACCTACTTCAACCTGCCTCCACCCAGTGTGGTGTTGGTCCAGTGTGTATCCCCATAGAGCTATGGCCACCTACTTCAACCTGCCTCCACCCAGTGTGGTGTTGGTCCAGTGTGTGTCCCCATAGAGCGATGGACACCTACTTCAACCTGCCTCCACCCAGTGTGGTGTTGGTCCAGTGTGTGCCCCCATAGAGCTAAAGTATGGCCACCTACTTCAACCTGCCTCCACCCAGTGTGGTGTTGGTCCAGTGTGTATCCCCATAGAGCTATGGCCACCTACTTCAACCTGCCTCCACCCAGTGTGGTGTTGGTCCAGTGTGTGTCCCCATAGAGCTATGGCCACTTACTTCAACCTGCCTCCACCCAGTGTGGTATAGGTCCAGTGTGTGTCCCCATAGAGCTATGGCCACCTACTTCAACCTGCCTCCACCCAGTGTGGTGTTGGTCCAGTGTGTGCCCCCATAGAGCTATGGCCACCTACTTCAACCTGCCTCCACCCAGTGTGGTATAGGTCCAGTGTGTGTCCCCATAGAGCTATGGCCACCTACTTCAACCAGCCTCCACCCAGTGTGGTGTTGGTCCAGTGTGTATCTTCATAGAGCTATGGCCACCTACTTCAACCTGCCTCCACCCAGTGTGGTGTTGGTCCAGTGTGTGTCCCCATAGAGCTATGGCCACCTACTTCAACCTGCCTCCACCCAGTGTGGTGTTGGTCCAGTGTGTGTCCCCATAGAGCTATGGGCACCTACTTCAACCTGCCTCCACCCAGTGTGGTGTTGGTCCAGTGTGTCCCCGTAGAGCTATGGCCACCTACTTCAACCTGCCTCCACCCAGTGTGGTGTTGGTCCAGTGTGTGTCCCCATAGAGCTATGGGCACCTACTTCAACCTGCCTCCACCCAGTGTGGTGTTGGTCCAGTGTGTGTCCCCATAGAGCTATGGCCACTTACTTCAACCTGCCTCCACCCAGTGTGGTATAGGTCCAGTGTGTGTCCCCATAGAGCTATGGCCACCTACTTAAACCTGCCTCCACCCAGTGTGGTGTTGGTCCAGTGTGTGCCCCCATAGAGCTATGGCCACCTACTTCAACCTGCCTCCACCCAGTGTGGTGTTGGTCCAGTGTGTATCTTCATAGAGCTATGGCCACCTACTTCAACCTGCCTCCACCCAGTGTGGTGTTGGTCCAGTGTGTGTCCCCATAGAGCTATGGCCACCTACTTCAACCTGCCTCCACCCAGTGTGGTGTTGGTCCAGTGTGTGTCCCCATAGAGCTATGGCCACCTACTTCAACCTGCCTCCACCCAGTGTGGTGTTGGTCCAGTGTGTGCCCCCATAGAGCTATGGCCACCTACTTCAACCTGCCTCCACCCAGTGTGGTGTTGGTCCAGTGTGTATCTTCATAGAGCTATGGCCACCTACTTCAACCTGCCTCCACCCAGTGTGGTGTTGGTCCAGTGTGTGTCCCCATAGAGCTATGGCCACCTACTTCAACCTGCCTCCACCCAGTGTGGTGTTGGTCCAGTGTGTGTCCCCATAGAGCTATGGGCACCTACTTCAACCTGCCTCCACCCAGTGTGGTGTTGGTCCAGTGTGTGTCCCCATAGAGCTATGGGCACCTACTTCAACCTGCCTCCACCCAGTATATAGCTCTGGTCTCTCTCTGTGTTCTCTCCTGATCCTAAAAATGTTGCATAGGTATAGCTCCATAGATTCTGCACACTTCACTGTATGGACTTGATATATAGCATAAAAGATAAGTCTCTCTGTGTGCTCTCTCTTGATACTAAAGACTGTTGCATAGGTATAGCCATGCTAAAGTTACAGGCAGTCAAAGTTGGGACCCTCAAAAAACCTGAATGCCCCTAATTTGGAAGTGCTTGATAATTGAAATACATATAGTATTCATTACTAGAGGAAGCTACTCTACTATGTGAGTATTTTAATTAGGCACTAATGGCCATGCTCCAGGTGGTGTGTGTGTGTGTGTGTTAGAGATATGTAGAGGGTGCACTGGTGTCCCAACACAACTATGTATATAGTTAAATATCACATTCCAGGCCAACCCTGTGTGCTTGAGGAGACATCCACACCAGCTCGCTGTGGCCCCATAAATCATGATGACCTCATCTTTACACTAGCAAGACTTATTCAACATTGAGCAGTGGAGCAGGAGACATGAATCAATGGCTGCATATTCCATCATGAGCTTCTTGTGTGGTGTGAGTGTGTGTGTGTGTGTGTGTGTGTTCACAGGTTGTATGGGGCAGTAGCTATTGGTTCACTCACCCTGAAAACCGTGGGCTACCATGAAAGTGCATATCTGTGCACACATTCATGCTGTGCTAGTGATTGATGTGCCCAGTGTAGAGTGCTTGCTGAGGGCAGTTTAGTTTGGCCCTACATGGTCATGTATTGGAGCTGCAGGTTGCCATGTGAAGTGGAGCCAGCCCTCACCTCTTGCTAGTAGCTACTTGCCAACATCAAGTCTTGAGTGGCTATAAGCACTGGGACTGGTAGAGCTGCACAAACATTACAGATGGGGCCAGCAGTTTATATGGCTGTGAAGAGGGAGGGGTCTAAATTATATACTGACAAACATGACCATGTAGTTGCCAGCTCCTAGATTGCACACACTTCACTGTAGATATGCAGTATATTGTAGAGTGGCAGGAACATTGTTGATGTTCCAGCCAGCCCAAGTGCTTGACCACCTACTTATGTTTGAGCTAATAATGACTGCACTTATTGTATGGGAGAGCTCCTCTAGCCTCAGGTGCTAATTTCAATGCCTTGCACTCAACAATTAGCAGCTAGAAATGTGGGCAGGTGGTTTGGAGGCCCCAACTTTGACTGCCTGTACCTTGGGGGGGGGGGGGGGGGGGGGGGGGGCTTGTACCTATGCAACAGTTTTTAGCATCAAGAGAGAACACACAGAGAGCCCTGTCTTTTGACCCCCCAGCTACACTGTTACCTCATAGCTTATAGTTGCTCATAGCCAAATATGTGTGGCTGTGAGTGAGGGAGGGAGCACAACTCAAGGCCCTGCGGCTAGCAAGCTTGCATCTGCCCGTGTGTCAGTCTCTGAGTAGGTCTTCCACATGATGACCACAGGACACAGGAAGTTGGTCTAGCCTGAATATCTATAGCTAGTGATGAGACTTGATGGCCGGTCTTGACATCAGTACTGCCGCCACCCAGCGTGTGTTGGTCCAGTGTGTGTCCTCATATATCACTGCATGTACACACAGCTAGTGGCCACCATCACTGACCTACTATAACACTGCATATACACACAGCTAGGGGCCACCATCACTGACCTACTATAACACTGCATGTACACGCAGCTAGGGACCACCATCACTGACCTACTATAACACTGCATGTACATGCAGCTAGGGACCACCATCACTGACCTACTATAACACTGCATGTACACACAGCTAGGGGCCACCATCACTGACCTGCTATAACACTGCATGTACACACAGCTAGGGGCCACCATCACTGACCTACTATAACACTGCATGTACACACAGCTAGGGGCCACCATCACTGACCTGCTATAACACTGCATGTACACACAACTTGGGGCCACCATCACTGACCTACTATAACACTGCATGTACACACAGCTAGGGGCCACCATCACTGACCTGCTATAACACAGCATGTACACACAGCTAGGGGCCACCATCACTGACCTACTATAACACTGCATGTACACACAGCTAGGGGCCACCATCACTGACCTACTTAACACTGCATGTACACACAGCTAGGGGCCACCATCACTGACCTGCTATAACACTGCATGTAGACACAGCTAGGGGCCACCATCACTGACCTGCTATAACACTGCATGTACACACAGCTAGGGGCCACCATCACTGACCTGCTATAACACTGCATGTACACACAGCTAGGGACCACCATCACTGACCTACTATAACACTGCATGTACACACAGCTAGGGGCCACCATCACTGACCTACTATAACACTGCATGTACACACAGCTAGGGGCCACCATCACTGACCTACTATAACACTGCATGTACACACAGCTAGGGGCCACCATCACTGACCTGCTATAACACTGCATGTACACACAGCTAGGGGCCACCATCACTGACCTGCTATAACACTGCATGTACACACAGCTAGGGGCCACCATCACTGACCTACTATAACACTGCATGTACACACAGCTAGGGGCCACCATCACTGACCTACAATAACACTGCATGTACACACAGCTAGGGGCCACCATCACTGACCTACTATAACACTGCATGTACACACAGCTAGGGGCCACCATCACTGACCTACTTAACACTGCATGTACACACAGCTAGGGGCCACCATCACTGACCTACTATAACACTGCATGTACACACAGCTAGGAAAGTGCGTGCACAGACATCTCCCAAACAAAATGGCTGCCAATGCCAAGAGCTGCTTCTGTGATGATGTCTTCTAAACCAAAGACTGGACCATCACTTGCTCAGCGGGCAAGGTACCTCTAGACCCCAAGACAACCACCATGATGCCCACAATATGTTATCTTGAGAATTGTCACTTATTTGTAGTCCTTCTACCCTATTTACACCTACTGCCCTTATCAAAGTAGGTGGAGCCAAATAATGATTGCACCAAACATTCCCCACCCCCTCCAGCACTGCACACATGCACACATACAAACACATGTTTGGGGGGTCACCAGATCTGCACACGGCACTAGTGGTTTTGTGGCTTCCTGGATGCCTGGCATGTGTGGGAGGAGCAGTCCTCAAGGGCCAACTTAATTAGTGCCAGGCAGGAAGTGAGCTGGAGTAAGTATAAAGGGACACGCCCGTACCCTTGAGATCAAACTTGCTGGTCTTGTATCTCTCAACCTTTGTGATAGCTGCTCTCGAATTTTGTGATCTATCATCTCTCGAATTTCGTAATCAACACCTCGAATTTTGTGATCTATCATCTCTCGAATTTCGTAATCAACACCTCTCGAATTTTGTGATCTATCATCTCTCGAATTTCGTAATCAACACCTCTCGAATTTTGTGATCTATCATCTCTCGAATTTCGTAATTAACACCTCGAATTTTGTGATCTATCATCTTTCGAATTTCGTAATCAACACCTCGAATTTTGTGATCTATCATCTCTCGAATTTCGTAATCAACACCTCTCGAATTTTGTGATCTATCATCTCTCGAATTTCGTAATCAACACCTCTCGAATTTTGTGATCTATCATCTCTCGAATTTCGTAATTAACACCTCGAATTTTGTGATCTATCATCTTTCGAATTTCGTAATCAACACCTCGAATTTTGTGATCTATCATCTCTCGAATTTCGTAATCAACACCTCTCGAATTTTGTGATCTATCATCTCTCGAATTTCGTAATCAACACCTCTCGAATTTCGTAATCAACACCTCGAATTTTGTGATCTATCATCTCTAGAATTTTGATATCAGCTCCTCTCGAACTTCCCATCGCTGTCTCTGAGATGTCTGCTTCAGCTGAACACGCCCCTCAGCCGCCTGCCAACAAGGAGCACCAGGTCCTGCAGGAGCACCATGATGACTTGCTGGCTCAAGTGGCAACCACCAAACTCGTGCATTTCTCAGCGGAGTTATACAGGTCACAGGTCATCTCCCGGCAAGTGCATGATGTCTTTGCCTCCCTGGACGAAGCCCTGGAGCCCAAGCTTACAATAAGGTACTTACTGCAGGGTGTGTGTGAGGGAGTGAAACACGATGTCTCAGTGTTCCACAGGTTCCTCAGTGTCCTCGCTGGGTATGGAGGGCCTGCCAAACAGCTGGCTAGCCACCTGAGGGAGGAGTCAATAGAGGGGCGGGCTCTAGCTGATGGGGCAGGCAGTGGACGGGAGGTGGGAGGTGACCTCTGACTTGTAGAAGCCGATCTTCCTAAATTGATGGAAGTTCTTGTTGAAGTGAGTGATAGTTGGGAGCTCTTAGGCACAGCCTTGCAGCTGCCTCAACATGTCATAGACGACTGCAGGCACAGCACTAATCGACAAAGCATGACCAGCATTCTCCGTGAGTGGATCTTGTGCAACCAGAACACTCTGAAGAGCCTCCAGCTTGCACTGGCCAGCAAGCTAGTGGGGAGAGGTGGTGCCGCACAGACCTTAGAGATGAGATTCACAGCATGTCTGAGGCCATCCCAGACAATACCGATGCCAAAGCCCCCCCAGTCAAAGTCCCCCTTGAGGGTAGCCTACCTGTCTAGCGACACTGAAGTAGCTGATGGCAAGTCTGCACTCTTGGAGGTGCAAGTTAGTGACAATGAGGGAGTGTCCTACCAGTGGGTGAAGGAGGGCCAGCCCTTAACTGATGGCCTGGCTTACTCAGGTGCACACACCCCCATCCTTGCTATCAGGCCAGCCCGGCAAGGAGCTCAAGGCAAGTACACCTGCCACATCACTAGAGGCAGTGAGGAAGTCATTAGTCAATCTGTTCCATTGACCATAAGCTTTCTTCCAGAGAAAGAACATCTTTTCAAGCTCTACTCAAGACTAGAGAAGTCCCCCGAGACTCTTGTCCGAGGGTAACTAACACCTTCATCGATCTTGCTCTCATCACCAAGAGCACCGAGGTTACCGATGTTTACACATCCTCTGTTCGTGGAGACATCGACGATGTTTTAGAGGCCAAGGAAAAGATTGACTTTGAGGCAGTGTTTGGAGAGTACGAGAGTGGGGCACTACTGCTGGTCGAGGGTCGGCCGGGAAGTGGCAAGACAACTTTGCTGCACAAGGTCTCCCGGGATTGGGCCACACGTGGGGACGTACTGAAGGGTGCAAAACTGACCTTTCATGTTCCTCTCCGAGACCTAGCTAATAGAACCACTGAATATTTGTCGGATCTTCTCTGCCTTCTCTACCAGGACAGAGGAGAATGTGAGAAGGTGGTCACAGACATTACGCAATCTAAAGGCAAGGGTGTGTGTTTTTTACTTGATGGATTAGACGAGTTCCATCCCCAAGAGGAAACCAAGTCAGTTATTCATCGGTTACTATACAAGAGATGCCTTCCTGAGGCAATGATCGTCGTGGCGTCGCGACCAGTGGCCACTGAGAAACTAAGGTCTCATGTTAGCAGACGTGTTGAGGTGCTGGGCTTCAGTCCTGAGCAAATCCTTGAATATGTGGACAAATACCCCTTCACTTCACACCCGCCCAATAGTAGCTCACCAGCTCAACTGAAAGCACATCTAAATTCCCACCCCAACTTACTCCACATGTGCTATCTTCCAGTGCATGCTGCCATGATATGCTTCCTCCATGAGCATGAGCGAGGGATTCCACCCAATGAGGCAGATATCTACGAACATTTTACAAAATTTATAGTCTTACGCAATCTAAAGCGTGCTAATGCAGCAGCTACACTCCCTTCACTGAAAGATTTACGAGGAAGGGACAAGGAATGTTTCCAAAAGATCTGCAGACTTGCCTTTAATATGACCACCAACTCCTCACAGACTGTTCGCCAGAGTGATACCGACGTTCCACTTTCCCTTTGTACTGGCCCAGATGATACGCCTACCCTCGGCTTGCTGACGGTGGACAGAACAGCTAAACTAGACCAACTGGACAATACCTACACCTTTCTCCACCTCACCTTCCAGGAATATCTGGCAGCACTTCACTTAGCTCAACTTAATAATAGAGAACAAAAGAAGATTGTCACCCAATATGCAGCAGCGAAGCACATGCGTGTAGTATGGAAGTATTACTGCAGCATAGTCAAGACCGAAGACAAACTAGCAGAAATACAGCACATAATGTGGCCTGCAGATAGCATGAGATCACAAGATATCTTGCATGAGGTCCACTGTGCATTTGTGTCTCAACAACGTCTGCTCTGTGACAACTTAGTAGAGGGAAGAGCTGGTGAGCTTGACTTTAATCACTCTACTCTCACACCTTCTGACATGACTGCTGTGGGCTATGTCATCACCACTGCTTCCCACCCTGTCACAGTCCTACTTATGCAGGGTTGTCTCTTACATGATGCACATGTTACAGCACTACTGAGAGAAGTTAGCCTCAACAAGCTAAACTCTATACAAACATTGACTTTCTGTAAAAACAATATTGGTGTGGAAGGTGCAGTGGCTCTGGCAGGTGCACTCAAGACATGTAATAATCTACAAATACTGGGGCTCAGGAATAACAATATTGGTGAGGAAGGTGCAGTGGCTCTGGCAGGTGCACTCAAGACATGTAATAATCTACAAGAACTGGGGCTCAGGAATAACAATATTGGTGAGGAAGGTGCAGTGGCTCTGGCAGGTGCACTCAAGACATGTAATAATCTACAAGGACTGGGGCTCGATAATAACAATATTGGTGTGGGAGGTGCAGTGGCTCTGGCAGGTGCACTCAAGACATGTAATAATCTACAAAAACTGTGGCTCTATACTAACAATATTGGTGTGAAAGGTGCAGTGGCTCTGGCAGGTGCACTCAAGACATGTAATAATCTACAACAACTGGGGCTCGGTGATAATAATATTGGTGAGGAAGGTGCAGTGGCTCTGGCAGGTGCATTCAAGACATGTAATAATCTACAACAACTGTGGCTCTATAATAACAATATTGGTGAGGAAGGTGCAGTGGCTCTGGCAGGTGCATGTAATAATCTACAACAACTGGTGCTCAGTGATAACAATATTGGTGTGGAAGGTGCAGTGGCTCTGGCAGGTGCACTCAAGACATGTAATAATCTACAACAACTGTGGCTCAGTAATAACAATATTGGTGAGGAAGGTGCAGTGGCTCTGGCAGGTGCACTCAAGACATGTAATAATCTACAAAAACTGGGGCTCAGTCATAACAAGATTGGTGTCGAAGGTGCAGTGGCTCTGGCAGGTGCACTCAAGACATGTAATAATCTACAAAAACTGGGGCTCAGTCATAACAATATTGGTGCTATTGGTCGTTCTGCTTTAAAACAACTCAAGTGTGACGACATCATACTATAACTGATTAACACCTCCACCCTGAGTCTTTATGATCTACAAGTGAACCTCCTAACACTCAAGACAATGTGCTGCATACACCATCACTAACCACTCCCCCTGTCTTCACCACTCTGTTACTCAGCAATTATTAATAATGTTCCTATAACAGCAAGTGTGCTAATAATGTTCACCTGGCATGATGAGAATGTCTGGTCTTGGGGACAGGGTTATTGTAGCCACTGGGTGTGGCAGCTATTGATGGCAGTGGTGCAGTTCCTAAATGAATCTCTAATGTTGCTTGTCTGTGGCCATGTTGGCTGTGAATGTCCAGACTGCCCTTGTGCTCGGCCATCATTGCAAGGGCTGGCATCTCTGACCCAAGTCTGTATGTGTGGGGGGAGCAAGTGTCTGACCCAAGTCTGTATGTGTGGGTGGAGCAAGTGTCTGACCCAAGTCTGTATGTGTGGGGGTAGCAAGTGCCTGGCCCAAGTCTGTATGTGTGGAGGGAGCAAGTGTCTGACCCAAGTCTGTATGTGTGGGGGGAGCAAGTGCCTGACCCAAGTCTGTATGTGTGGGTGGAGCAAGTGCCTGACCCAAGTCTGTATGTGTGGGGGGAGCAAGTGCCTGACCCAAGTCTGTATGTGTGGGGGGAGCAAGTGTCTGACCCAAGTCTGTATGTGTGGGGGGAGCAAGTGCCTGACCCAAGTCTGTATGTGTGGGGGGAGCAAGTGCCTGATCCAAGTCTGTATGTGTGGGGAGAGCAAGTGTCTGACCCAAGTCTGTATGTGTGGGGGGAGCAAGTGCCTGACCCAAGTCTGTATGTGTGGGGGGGAGCAAGTGTCTGACCTAAGTCTGTATGTGTGGGGGGAGCAAGTGTCTAATCCAAGTCTGTATGTGTGGGGGAGCAAGTGCCTGACCCAAGTCTGTATGTGTGGGGGGAGCAAGTGTCTGACCCAAGTCTGTATGTGTGGGGGGTGCAAGTGCCTACCCAAGTCTGTATGTGTTGGGGGAGCAAGTGTCTGACCCAAGTCTGTATGTGTGGGGGGAGCAAGTGCCTGACCCAAGTCTGTATGTGTGGGGGGAGCAAGTGCCTGACCCAAGTCTGTATGTGTGGGGGGAGCAAGTGTCTGACCCAAGTCTGTATGTGTGGGGGGAGCAAGTGTCTGACCCAAGTCTGTATGTGTGGGGGGGAGCAAGTGTCTGACCCAAGTCTGTATGTGTGGGGGGAGCAAGTGCCTGACCCAAGTCTGTATGTGTGTAGTTAATATTATGCAGACGCCCTTTACCATATGTAACCACACCCACATCCTGTATGTATATAACAAGCTTACACACACACATTATGTCAGTTACTGCGTACATCACTATTATTATACTTATACTACGTGACGAGTTATTCTCTATGTACGCAGTAACTCTAGCGCAGTGTAGTCAGTCTTCATAGACCCAGAGCTACCAGGGTCAGATAGCGCCACCAGTGGCATCGCTATACCAGAGGACACCGTTGCATTGTACCGTTGTTGTATTGAGAATACCACGCCCGTGGTCCTGGAGACAGTTGAATCCTGCAGGCCAGACCTTGGAGGGTTCGCCCATATCAAGGGCCAAGCAACCCCATCACCAGAGACCGACTACTCCAGGGGCCGATCAAAGGGACCAACCAGACGCCCAGCAGCAGGCCTAGCGCCTGCCGACGAAAGGTCAGGGTCCCTAAGAAAGGTCACGGATTCGTGGTGAGCTCATAACCGACTAACCATAACCATCCTATAAGACTATAAGACTAAACCATCCGCTTATTAAGCAATGCCTGTGGTCAAGTGTCCCATAGAGGGTTGCACTTATGAAACTGAGGATCTGGTGGACATAGTGGTAGTCGCACTACTCAATGGGCACCTCATCAGCCACACCCCATCCACACCATATCAGGCCCACCACAATACCAAGCTGGAGCCAGTCAAGCGGCCTGTGGTTAAGTCCGAGGGGACAGCGGAAGAATGGCAGTACTTCCTCCACCGTTGGGCGGAGTACACCATGGCCACGAACCTCGTCGGCCCTGATCGGGTCCAACAACTCCTCGAGTGCTGTGACCCCGACCTGCGTCTTGGGATTTCCAGACAGGCAGGCACCTCCATGACCAGACACACAGAGGTCCAAGCGTTGGCTGCCATCAAGCTCCTTGCTGTCCGAGCCGAGAATATCGAGGTGGCCACAGACGCCCTACTCGCCATGAGACAGGACAGGGATGAGCTCGTTCGTTCATTCGCCACCCGTGTCAAGGGTCAGGCAGCCACCTGCCAGCTAACAGAACGATGCACTTGTGGCCTAGATGTGTCATTTTCCGATAGGATGCAGCGCCATGTCATTATCCGTGGACTAGCAGACGGCCAGATCCGGAGGGAAATGATGGGAGACACAAACGAGGACAAGAGCCTCAGAAGACTGATCACAGCAGTGGAGAGCAAGGAGGCAGGGAATCGGGCACATACTCAATGCCCACCACCAAACCCCACATCGATGGACGCTAGCAGCTATCGACAACAGGGGAAGAGACCCTCGCCCCCACGCCCCCAACACAACAGTCAACCGTCTGGCTGTACCAACTGCGGTGGATCACACACCCCAGGCAGACAGTCCAACTGCCCCGCTTTCGGGGTCATTTGCTCGAATTGTGGTATCCCGAACCACTTCACCAAGGTGTGCAGAAAACCCCACAGGACCTACAAGCAGAAACCCAAGCGGGGTAGGCGGTCACCTGACCGCGACCACACCCCTGAGAGGGCAAACCAGGATGTGGCACATTCCACACCAACCTCATTGCCTCACACCTTCACATCCGCTGTCAGATCCTCTGATAACCAGATGGGGATCCTAGACCATCACGTCTTTGACAAGCGATCGAGGACCTGGATTAAACGCACATCCTAACCTCAACCTTATGTGAAGCTCACCATTTCGACGCACAAAGGGGACTACAAAACCCTCAATAGGTCTCTCTCGAGGGAAGGCACCACCTCTGTCTACGCTATGGCAGACACCGGATGCCAGAGCTGCCTAATGGGCCCTCAAACCGCGGGAAATTTGGGACTCCGCCCCACGGAGTTCCTCCGGGCACGAATGAGGATGACGGCAGCCAATGGCCAGGACATCGAGCTCCTTGGAGCTGCCATTGCCACCCTAACTCATCCAGATGCCCCACACCGCTCCTCTAAACAGATGATATACATCACTAGCACGGCCACGAAGCTATTCCTGAGCCTAGAGGCTTGCATCGACCTCGGCATCGTCCCAACTTCATTCCCCGACACAACATGTGACTCTGCAAAGGGGGAGGCGCCACCTAGAGCTACCAGGATCACCCTACCTGACCGAACCTGCAATTGCCTCAAGCGTCAACTCCCCCCACCACTACAGGAATCGCTCCCGTTCCCTGCCATACCTGATAACAGAGCCAAGCTGGAACGCTTCCTCCTGGACCGATACTCAGCCAGCACGTTTAATACATGTGAACATCAGCCCCTCCCAATGATGTCTGGCCCCCCTATGCGACTCCTCATAGACGAGAATGCCACACCCGTGACTGTCAGATCACCAGGGGACGTCCCAATCCACTTCCGTGACAAAGTGAAAGCGGGTCTGGAAAGGGACGTCAGGCTAGGCGTCATTGAGAGGGTGGAGATGAATACGCCCACCGGCTGGTGCCAGAGGATGGTAATTACTGCCAAGGCTAACGGAGAACCCAGACGAACAGTCGACTTCCAGGCCCTGAATAAGGTGGCGAAAAGGGATACCCACCACACCGTGGCACCCTTCCTCCAGGCCAGGTCCGTGCCCCCACGGACCATTAAGACTGTTACAGACGCCTGGAATGGATACCACTCCGTTCCCCTCCATGAGGACGACCGCCACTTTACCACCTTCACCACACCCGAAGGCCTATTCCGTTACAGGACTGCCCCCCAGGGATACATTGCCTCTGGGGATGGCTACACTCGCAGGTTTGATGAAATAACCAGCGATTTCTTGAACAAGACCCAGTGTGTGGATGACACCCTTTTATGGGCAGATGATCTCACAGAGTCCTTCCACCAGACCTCTCGTTGGCTAGACCGCTGCGGGAGGAATGGGATCACCCTCAACCCTGACAAGTTTGACTTCGGGAAGGAGACTGTGAACTTCGCGGGCTTCACCATCACCCCCACAGAGGTCAAACCAGGTCCCAAGTTCCATCAAGCCATTACAGATTTCCCCACCCCCACCAGCCTCACGGACGTGCGGTCATGGTTTGGCCTAGTAAACCAAGTGAGCTACGCCTTTTCAATGACGGACACCATGTTACCCTTCAGGGAACTTCTAAAGAAGGACACCCGATTCAAGTGGACACCTTCACTGCAGGAGGCCTTGGAGGAGTCAAAGACTGTGATCACCAGGATGATTGCCAAGGGAGTCCAGATCTATGACAAGTCTCTACAGACATGCCTAGCTACAGACTGGTCCCGACAGGGAATCGGGTACTGGTTGTTTCAAAAACACTGCCAGTGCCCGAAAGACAAACTGTTCTGCTGCCATGAAGGTTGGAAGATCGCCATGGTGGGTAGCCGCTTTACCCAGTCAGCGGAATCCAGATACAGCGCTGTGGAGGGGGAATCCCTCGCCCTGGCCGATGCCTTGATCAAAGCTCGCCATTTCGTCCTGGGCTGTGATGACCTGATCATCGCAGTGGATCATCAACCCCTGACTAAAATCTTCGGTGACCGAAGATTGGAAGATATACAGAACGCCCGGGTCCGGAACCTGAAGGAAAAGACTCTCCCATTCCGGTTCCGGGTGGTTCATATCCCCGGCGTGAGAAACAAGGTGGCTGACACCCTATCACGCCACCCCACTGGAGACACCCATGGCCCACCCATGCATCTCCAAGATGCAGACTCTGTGGTCAGTCACACCCCATCCCTATCCATCCCCACCCACCTCTTCAGAGGGGTGCACTGCGGTATGGAACTGGAATCAATAATGGATCGTGACCTCAACCAAGCCCTCATCTCCAATATCAACTCCTCAACCCTGACAACTTTGCCCAACGTCCTGGAAGCTACAATAGCAAGTCCAGACTTACAAACGCTGATGGATCTGATCGAGAACGGCTTCCCTAGTTCGGCGAAGGAAATGCCTACCAACCTCCAGCAATACTTCCCCCTTCGAAACAACATGTCCATCGATGAAGGGGTCGTCTGTTACAAACACAGACTGGTCATCCCAACCACCCTGAGGAAAGCCTGCCTCTCGGCCCTACATGCCGCGCACCACGGCACCTCTACAATGATAGCCAAGGCAGAAGAATCCATTTTCTGGCCTGGCATCACCAGAGATATTGGACAAACCAGGGATTCATGCGGACCATGCAACCGCATGGCCCCCTCTCAAGCCAAGCTTCCCCCAACCGAACCCATCCTCCCTACCCGTCCCTGGCAGCACATCTGCGCCGACTATTTTACATACATGGGTCATCGCTATCTGATCATTGTCGACAGATACTCTAACTGGCCTGTGATATGCAAGTCGGTGGATGGGGCCAGAGGACTGATCGAACAGCTGAGGATCTCCTTCATGACGTTCGGCATACCAGAGGAGCTGGCAACAGATGGGGGACCGGAATTCACTTCTGGTGCTACAGCCAAATACCTGAAAGATTGGCAAATCCACCACCGCCTCAGCTCGGTAGCCTTCCCTCACAGCAACTGCCGAGCTGAGATTGGTGTGAAGTCCATGAAGCGCATGATCGCTAACAATGTGGACAATTCAGGCAGCTTGTACACAGACAAGTTGCAGCGTGCCATGTTAGCACATAGGAACATGCCGGATCCTTTGACGAAACTGTCCCCCGCACAGGTTATATTTGGTCACAGGATCAGAGACCTCCTTCCAATCCGAGAAGGGAGATACTCCCCACACTCCACCTGGAAAGAGCTCATGACCAAACGGGAGGACGCCCTCCGCCATCGCCACGCCAAGACTAGGGAGTCCTGGAAGGAACACTCTAGGAACCTCCCACCCCTACGAGTTGGTGACCATGTTATGGTACAAAATCAAACTGGAAATTTCCCCACCAGATGGGACAAGTCGGGGATCGTCGTCGAGGTCAAGCAGCACCATCAATACCTGATACGTATCGACGGGGTTGGGAGGTGCACCGCCAGGAATAGGCAGTTTCTGAGGAAATTTACGCCCTACACTCCTGCTCCTCCGCCAGAATACAGAGACACACCTGAATCCATTGGACATCCCTTACCAGACATCAATGCCTCACCAGGGGACACCTCTCCGGGCATCCCCACTGAGCCACTCAATGGCCCCGTCTCTACCCCCGATCCAGCTCCACCTTCGACCACCCCACCACCGAGCCCCACCCTCGCACCGACTCCTGCAGACCCGTTCAAGATGCCACTGGAGGAGATCATCCCACCCGAGCCCACAGACCCAGCTCCCACTCGATCATCTGGGAGAAAAAAGAGAGCCCCAGGCTGGCACGAGCAGTACCTTATGTAACAGGGCTGTGCACAAACTCAGTCCAAAGCACCGACTATCTCCTACCACTTTGAACTTGGGGGAGGTAGTTAATATTATGCAGACGCCCTTTACCATATGTAACCACACCCACATCCTGTATGTATATAACAAGCTTACACACATACATTATGTCAGTTACTGCGTACATCACTATTATTATACTTATACTACGTGACGAGTTATTCTCTAGTGTGGGGGGAGCAAGTGTCCGACCCAAGTCTGTATGTGTGGGGGGAGCAAGTGTCTGACCCAAGTCTGTATGTGTGGAGGGAGCAAGTGCCTGACCCAAGTCTGTATGTATGGGGGGAGCAAGTGCCTGACCCAAGTCTGTATGTGTGGGGGGAGCAAGTGCCTGGCCCAAGTCTGTATGTTTGGGGGGAGCAAGTGTCTGACCCAAGTCTGTATGTGTGGGGGGAGCAAGTGCCTGACCCAAGTCTGTATGTGTGGAGGGAGCAAGTGTCTGACCCAAGTCTGTATGTGTGGGGGAGCAAGTGTCTGACCCAAGTCTGTATGTGTGTGGGGAGCAAGTGCCTGACCCAAGTCTGTATGTGTGGGGGGAGCAAGTTCCTGACCCAAGTCTGTATGTGTGGGGGGAGCAAGTGTCTGACCCAAGTCTGTATGTGTGGGGGGAGCAAGTGCCTGACCCAAGTCTGTATGTGTGGGGGGAGCAAGTGCCTGACCCAAGTCTGTATGTGTGGGGGGAGCAAGTGCCTGACCCAAGTCTGTATGTGTGGGGGGAGCAAGTGCCTGACCCAAGTCTGTATGTGTGGGGGGAGCAAGTGCCTGACCCAAGTCTGGATGTGTGGGGGGAGCAAGTGTCTGACCCAAGTCTGTATGTGTGGGGGGAGCAAGTGTCTGACCCAAGTCTGTATGTGTGGGGGGAGCAAGTGTCTGACCCAAGTCTGTATGTGTGGGGGAGCAAGTGCCTGACCCAAGTCTGTATGTGTGGGGGGAGCAAGTGCCTGACCCAAGTCTGTATGTGTGGGGGGAGCAAGTGCCTGGCCAAAGTCTGTATGTGTGGGGGGAGCAAGTGCCTGACCCAAGTCTCTATGTGTGGGGGGAGCAAGTGTCTGACCCAAGTCTGTATGTGTGGGGGGAGCAAGTGTCTAATCCAAGTCTGTATGTGTGGGGGAGCAAGTGCCTGACCCAAGTCTGTATGTGTGGGGGGAGCAAGTGCCTGACCCAAGTCTTTATGTGTGGGGGGTGCAAGTGCCTACCCAAGTCTGTATGTGTGGGGGGAGCAAGTGCCTGACCCAAGTCTGTATGTGTGGGGGGAGCAAGTGTCTGACCCAAGTCTGTATGTGAGGGGGGAGCAAGTGCCTGACCCAAGTCTGTATGTGTGGGGGGAGCAAGTGCCTGACCCAAGTCTGTATGTGAGGGGGGAGCAAGTGTCTGACCCAAGTCTGTATGTGTGGGCAAGTACCTGACCCAAGTCTGTATGTGTGGGGGGAGCAAGTGCCTGACCCAAGTCTGTATGTGTGGGGGGAGCAAGTGTCTGACCCAAGTCTGTATGTGTGGGGGGAGCAAGTGCCTGACCCAAGTCTGTATGTGTGGGGGGAGCAAGTGTCTGACCCAAGTCTGTATGTGTGGGGGGAGCAAGTGTCTGACCCAAGTCTGTATGTGTGGGGGGAGCAAGTGTCTGACCCAAGTCTGTATGTGTGGGGGGAGCAAGTGCCTGACCCAAGTCTGTATGTGTGGGGGGAGCCAGTGTCTGACCCAAGTCTGTATGTGTGGGGGGAGCAAGTGCCTGACCCAAGTCTGTATGTGTGGGGGGAGCAAGTGTCTGACCCAAGTCTGTATGTGTGGGGGGAGCAAGTGCCAGACCCAAGTCTGTATGTGTGGGGGGAGCAAGTGCCTGGCCAAAGTCTGTATGTGTGGGGGGAGCAAGTGTCTGACCCAAGTCTGTATGTGTGGGGGGAGCAAGTGCCTGACCCAAGTCTTTTATGTGTGTGGGGGCAAGTGTCTGACCCAAGTCTGTATGTGTGGGGGGAGCAAGTGCCTGACCCAAGTCTGTATGTGTGGAGGGAGCAAGTGCCTGACCCAAGTCTGTATGTGTGGGGGGAGCGATCCCAAGTCTGTATGTGTGGGGGGAGCAAGTGCCTGGCCCAAGTCTGTATGTGTGGGGGGAGCAAGTGTCTGACCCAAGTCTGTATGATGGGGGGAGCAAGTGTCTGACCCAAGTCTGTATGTGTGGGGGTAGCAAGTGTCTGACCCAAGTCTGTATGTGTGGGGGGAGCAAGTGCCTGACCCAAGTCTGTATGTGTGAGGGGAGCAAGTGCCTGACCCAAGTCTGTATGTGTGGGGGGAGCAAGTGTTTGACCCAAGTCTGTATGTGAGGGGCGAGCAAGTGTCTGACCCAAGTCTGTATGTGTGGGGGGAGCAAGTACCTGACCCAAGTCTGTATGTGTGGGGGGAGCAAGTGCCTGACCCAAGTCTGTATGTGTGGGGGGAGCAAGTGTCTGACCCAAGTCTGTATGTGTGGGGGGAGCAAGTGCCTGACCCAAGTCTGTATGTGTGGGGGGAGCAAGTGTCTGACCCAAGTCTGTATGTGTGGGGGGAGCAAGTGTCTGACCCAAGTCTGTATGTGTGGGGGGAGCAAGTGTCTGACCCAAGTCTGTATGTGTGGGGGGAGCAAGTGCCTGACCCAAGTCTGTATGTGTGGGGGGAGCCAGTGTCTGACCCAAGTCTGTATGTGTGGGGGGAGCAAGTGCCTGACCCAAGTCTGTATGTGTGGGGGGAGCAAGTGTCTGACCCAAGTCTGTATGTGTGGGGGGAGCAAGTGCCAGACCCAAGTCTGTATGTTTGGGGGGAGCAAGTGCCTGGCCAAAGTCTGTATATGTGGGGGGAGCAAGTGTCTGACCCAAGTCTGTATGTGTGGGGGGAGCAAGTGCCTGACCCAAGTCTTTTATGTGTGTGGGGGCAAGTGTCTGACCCAAGTCTGTATGTGTGGGGGGAGCAAGTGCCTGACCCAAGTCTGTATGTGTGGGGGGAGCAAGTGCCTGACCCAAGTCTGTATGTGTGGGGGGAGCGATCCCAAGTCTGTATGTGTGGGGGGAGCAAGTGCCTGGCCCAAGTCTGTATGAGTGGGGGGAGCAAGTGTCTGACCCAAGTCTGTATGATGGGGGGAGCAAGTGTCTGACCCAAGTCTGTATGTGTGGGGGTAGCAAGTGTCTGACCCAAGTCTGTATGTGTGGTGGGAGCAAGTGCCTGACCCAAGTCTGTATGTGTGAGGGGAGCAAGTGCCTGACCCAAGTCTGTATGTGTGGGGGGAGCAAGTGTTTGACCCAAGTCTGTATGTGTGGGGGGAGCAAGTGCCTGACCCAAGTCTGTATGTGTGGAGGGAGCAAGTGCCTGACCCAAGTCTGTATGTGTGGGGGGAGCAAGTGCCTGACCCAAGTCTGTATGTGTGGGGGGAGCAAGTGTCTGGCCCAAGTCTGTATGTGTGGGGGGAGCAAGTGTCTGACCCAAGTCTGTATGTGTGGGGGGAGCAAGTGCCTGACCCAAGTCTGTATGTGTGGGGGGAGCAAGTGTCTGGCCCAAGTCTGTATGTGTGGGGGGAGCAAGTGTCTGACCCAAGTCTGTATGTGTGGGGGGAGCAAGTGCCTGACCCAAGTCTGTATGTGTGGGGGGAGCAAGTGTCTGGCCCAAGTCTGTATGTGTGGGGGGAGCAAGTGCCTGACCCAAGTCTGTATGTGTGGGGGGAGCAAGTGTCTGACCCAAGTCTGTATGTGTGGGGGGAGCAAGTGCCTGACCCAAGTCTGTATGTGTGGGGGGAGCAAGTGCCTGACCCAAGTCTGTATGTGAGGGGGGAGCAAGTGTCTGACCCAAGTCTGTATGTGTGGGGGGAGCAAGTGTCTGACCCAAGTCTGTATGTGTGGGGGGAGCAAGTGCCTGACCCAAGTCTGTATGTGTGGGGGGAGCAAGTGTTTGACCCAAGTCTGTATGTGTGGGGGGAGCAACTGCCTGACCCAAGTCTGTATGTGTGGGGGGAGCAATTGTCTGACCCAAGTCTGTATATGTGGGGGGAGCAAGTGTCTGACCCAAGTCTGTATATGTGGGGGGAGCAAGTGCGGGGAGCAAGTGCCTGACCCAAGTCTGTATGTGTGGGGGGAGCAAGTGCCTGACCCAAGTCTGTATGTGTGGGGGGAGCAAGTGTCTGACCCAAGTCTGTATGTATGGGGGGAGCAAGTGCCTGACCCAAGTCTGTATGTGTGGGGGGAGCAAGTGTCTGACCCAAGTCTGTATGTGTGGGGGGAGCAAGTGCCTGACCCAAGTCTGTATGTGTGGGGGGAGCAAGTGCCTGACCCAAGTCTGTATGTGTGGGGGGAGCAAGTGTCTGACCCAAGTCTGTATGTGTGGGTGGAGCAAGTGCCTGACCCAAGTGTGTATGTGTGGGGGGAGCAAGTGCCTGACCCAAGTCTGTATGTGTGGGGGGGAGCAAGTGCCTGACCCAAGTCTGTATGTGTGGGGGGAGCAAGTGCCTGACCCAAGTCTGTATGTGTGTGGGGAGCAAGTGCCTTACCCAAGTCTGTATGTGTGGGGGGAGCAAGTGCCTGACCCAAGTCTGTATGTGTGGGGAGAGCAAGTGCCTGACCCAAGTCTGTATGTGTGGGGGGAGCAAGTGTCTGACCCAAGTCTGTATGTGTGGGGGGAGCAAGTGCCTGACCCAAGTCTGTATGTGTGGGGGGAGCAAGTGTCTGGCCCAAGTCTGTATGTGTGGGGGGAGCAAGTGCCTGACCCAAGTCTGTATGTGTGGGGGGAGCAAGTGTCTGACCCAAGTCTGTATGTGTGGGGGGAGCAAGTGCCTGACCCAAGTCTGTATGTGTGGGGGGAGCAAGTGCCTGACCCAAGTCTGTATGTGTGGGGGGAGCAAGTGTCTGACCCAAGTCTGTATGTGTGGGGGGAGCAAGTGTCTGACCCAAGTCTGTATGTGTGGGGGGAGCAAGTGCCTGACCCAAGTCTGTATGTGTGGGGGGAGCAAGTGTTTGACCCAAGTCTGTATGTGTGGGGGGAGCAAGTGCCTAACCCAAGTCTGTATGTGTGGGGGGAGCAATTGTCTGACCCAAGTCTGTATATGTGGGGGGAGCAAGTGTCTGACCCAAGTCTGTATGTGTGGGGGGAGCAAGTGCCTGACCCAAGTCTGTATGTGTGGGGGGAGCAAGTGCCTGACCCAAGTCTGTATGTGTGGGGGGAGCAAGTGTCTGACCCAAGTCTGTATGTATGGGGGGAGCAAGTGCCTGACCCAAGTCTGTATGTGTGGGGGGAGCAAGTGTCTGACCCAAGTCTGTATGTGTGGGGGGAGCAAGTGCCTGACCCAAGTCTGTATGTGTGGGGGGAGCAAGTGCCTGACCCAAGTCTGTATGTGTGGGGGGAGCAAGTGTCTGACCCAAGTCTGTATGTGTGGGTGGAGCAAGTGCCTGAGCAAAGTGTGTATGTGTGGGGGGAGCAAGTGCCTGACCCAAGTCTGTATGTGTGGGGGGGAGCAAGTGCCTGACCCAAGTCTGTATGTGTGGGGGGAGCAAGTGCCTGACCCAAGTCTGTATGTGTGTGGGGAGCAAGTGCCTGACCCAAGTCTGTATGTGTGGGGGGAGCAAGTGCCTGACCCAAGTCTGTATGTGTGGGGAGAGCAAGTGCCTGACCCAAGTCTGTATGTGTGGGGGGAGCAAGTGTCTGACCCAAGTCTGTATGTGTGGGGGGAGCAAGTGTCTGACCCAAGTCCGTATGTGTGGGGGGAGCAAGTGCCTGACCCAAGTCTGTATGTGTGGGGGGAGCAAGTGCCTAACCCAAGTCTGTATGTGTGGGGGGAGCAAGTCTGTATGTGTAGGGGGAGCAAGTGCCTGACCCAAGTCTGTATGTGTGGGGGGAGCAATTGTCTGACCCAAGTCTGTATGTGTGGGGGGAGCAAGTGCCTGACCCAAGTCTGTATGTGTGGGGGGAGCAAGTGCCTGACCCAAGTCTGTATGTGTGGGGGGAGCAAGTGTCTGACCCAAGTCTGTATGTATGGGGGGAGCAAGTGCCTGACCCAAGTCTGTATGTGTGGGGGGAGCTAGTGTCTGACCCAAGTCTGTATGTGTGGGGGGAGCAAGTGCCTGACCCAAGTCTGTATGTGTGGGGGGAGCAAGTGTCTGACCCAAGTCTGTATGTGAGGGGGGAGCAAGTCTGTATGTGTGGGGAGAGCAAGTGTCTGACCCAAGTCTGTATGTGTGGGGGGAGCAAGTGCCTGACCCAAGTCTGTATGTGTGGGGGGAGCAAGTGCCTGACCCAAGTCTGTATGTGTTGGTGGGAGCAAGTGTCTGACCCAAGTCTGTATGTGTTGGTGGGAGCAAGTGTCTGACCCAAGTCTGTATGTGTGGGGGGGAGCAAGTGCCTGACCCAAGTCTGTATGTGTGGGGGGAGCAAGTGCCTGACCCAAGTCTGTATGTGTGGGGGGAGCAAGTGTCTGACCCAAGTCTGTATGTGTGGGGGGAGCAAGTGTCTGGCCAAAGTCTGTATGTGTGGGGGGAGCAAGTGTCTGACCCAAGTCTGTATGTGTGGGGGGAGCAAGTGCCTGACCCAAGGCTTTTATGTGTGTGGGGGCAAGTGTCTGACCCAAGTCTGTATGTGTGGGGGGAGCAAGTGCCTGACCCAAGTCTGTATGTGTGGGGGGAGCAAGTGCCTGACCCAAGTCTGTATGTGTGGGGGGAGCAAGTGCCTGACCCAAGTCTGTATGTGTGGGGGGAGCGTCCCAAGTCTGTATGTGTGGGGGGAGCAAGTGCCTGGACCAAGTCTTTATGTGTGTGGGGAGCAAGTGTCTGGCCCAAGTCTGTATGTGTGGGGGGAGCAAGTGCCTGACCCAAGTCTGTATGTGTGAGGGGAGCAAGTGCCTGACCCATGTCTGTATGTGTGGGGGGAGCAAGTGTTTGACCCAAGTCTGTATGTGTGGGGGGAGCAAGTGCCTGACCCAAGTCTGTATGTGTGGAGGGAGCAAGTGCCTGACCCAAGTCTGTATGTGTGGGGGGAGCAAGTGCCTGACCCAAGTCTGTATGTGTGGGGGGAGCAAGTGTCTGGCCCAAGTCTGTATGTGTGGGGGGAGCAAGTGTTTGACCCAAGTCTGTATGTGTGGGGGGAGCAAGTGCCTGACCCAAGTCTGTATGTGTGGGGGGAGCAAGTGTCTGACCCAAGTCTGTATGTGTGGGTGGAGCAAGTGTCTGACCCAAGTCTGTATGTGTGGGGGGAGCAAGTGCCTGACCCAAGTCTGTATGTGTGGGGGGAGCAAGTGCCTGACCCAAGTCTGTATGTGTGGGGGGAGCAAGTGCCTGACCCAAGTCTGTATGTGGGGGGAGCAAGTGTCTGACCCAAGTCTGTATGTGTGGGCGGAGCAAGTGCCTGACCCAAGTCTGTATGTGTGGGGGGAGCAAGTGTCTGACCCAAGTCTGTATGTGTGGGGGGAGCAAGTGCCTGACCCAAGTCTGTATGTGTGGGGGGAGCAAGTGTCTGACCCAAGTCTGTATGTGTAGGGGGAGCAAGTGCCTGACCCAAGTCTGTATGTGTGGGGGGAGCAAGTGCCTGACCCAAGTCTGTATGTGTGGGTGGAGCAAGTGCCTGACCCAAGTATGTATGTGTGGGGGGAGCCTGACCCAAGTCTGTATGTGAGGGGGGAGTCTGTATGTGTGGGGGGAGCAAGTGTCTGACCCAAGTCTGTATGTGTGGGGGGAGCAAGTGCCTGACCAAAGTCTGTATGTGTGGGGGGAGCAAGTGTCTGACCCAAGTCTGTTTGTGTGGGGGGAGCAAGTGTCTGACCCAAGTCTGTATGTGTGGGGGGAGCAAGTGTCTGACCCAAGTCTGTATGTGTAGGTGGAGCAAGTGTCTGACCCAAGTCTGTATGTGTGGGTGGAGCAAGTGTCTGACCCAAGTCTGTATGTGTGGGGGGAGCAAGTGTCTGACCCAAGTCTGTATGTGTGGGGGGAGCAAGTGCCTGACCCAAGTCTGTATGTGTGGGGGGAGCAAGTGTCTGACCCTAGTCTGTATGTGTGGAGGGAGCAAGTGCCTGACCCAAGTCTGTATGTGTGGGGTGAGCAAGTGTCTGACCCAAGTCTGTATGTGTGGGGGGAGCAAGTGTTTGACCCAAGTCTGTATGTATGGGGGGAGCAAGTGCCTGACGAAAGTCTGTATGTGTGGGGGGAGCAAGTGTCTGACCCAAGTCTGTATGTGTGGGGGGAGCAAGTGTCTGACCCAAGTCTGTATGTGTGGGGGGAGCAAGTGCCTGACCCAAGTCTGTATGTGTGGGGGGAGCAAGTGCCTGACCCAAGTCTGTATGTGTGGGGGGAGCAAGTGTCTGACCCAAGTCTGTATGTGTGGGTGGAGCAAGTGCCTGACCCAAGTCTGTATGTGTGGGGGGAGCAAGTGCCTGACCCAAGTCTGTATGTGTGGAGGGAGCAAGTGTCTGACCCAAGTCTGTATGTGTGGGGGGAGCAAGTGTTTGACCAAAGTCTGTATGTATGGGGGGAGTAAGTGCCTGACCCAAGTCTGTATGTGTGGGGGGAGCAAGTGTTTGACCCAAGTCTGTATGTATGGGGGGAGCAAGTGCCTGACCCAAGTCTGTATGTGTGGGGGGAGCAAGTGCCTGACCCAAGTCTGTATGTGTGGGGGGAGCAAGTGTCTGACCCAAGTCTGTATGTGTGGGGGGAGCAAGTGCCTGACTCAAGTCTGTATGTGTGGGGGGAGCAATTGTCTGACCCAAGTCTGTATGTGTGGGGGGAGCAAGTGCCTGACCCAAGTCTGTATGTATGGGGGGAGCAAGTGCCTGACCCAAGTCTGTATGTGTGGGGGGAGCAAGTGCCTGACCCAAGTCTGTATGTGTGGGGGGAGCAAGTGCCTGACCCAAGTCTGTATGTGTGTGGGGGAGCAAGTGCCTGACCCAAGTCTGTATGCGTGGAGGGAGCAAGTGCCTGACCCAAGTCTGTATGTGTGGGGGGAGCAAGTGCCTGACCCAAGTCTGTATGTGTGGGGGGAGCAAGTGCCTGACCCAAGTCTGTATGTGTGGGGGGAGCAAGTGCCTGACCCAAGTCTGTATGTGTGGGGGGAGCAAGTGTCTGACCCAAGTCTGTAGTATGTGTGGGTGGAGCAAGTGCCTGACCCAAGTGTGTATGTGTGGGGGGAGCAAGTGCCTGACCCAAGTCTGTATGTGTGGGGGGGAGCAAGTGCCTGACCCAAGTCTGTATGTGTGGGGGGAGCAAGTGCCTGACCCAAGTCTGTATGTGTGTGGGGAGCAAGTGCCTGACCCAAGTCTGTATGTGTGGGGGGAGCAAGTGTCTGACCCAAGTCTGTATGTGTGGGGGGAGCAAGTGCCTGACCCAAGTCTGTATGTGTGGGGGGAGCAAGTGCCTGACCCAAGTCTGTATGTGTTGGGGAAGCAAGTCTGTATGTGTGGGGGGAGCAAGTGCCTGACCCAAGTCTGTATGTGTGGGGAGAGCAAGTGCCTGACCCAATTCTGTATGTGTGGGGGGAGCAAGTGTCTGACCCAAGTCTGTATGTGTGGGGGGAGCAAGTGCCTGACCCAAGTCTGTATGTGTGGGGGGAGCAAGTGTCTGACCCAAGTCTATATGTATGGGGGGAGCAAGTGCCTGACCCAAGTCTGTATGTGTGGGGGGAGCAAGTGTCTGACCCAAGTCTGTATGTGTGGGGGGAGCAAGTGCCTGACCCAAGTCTGTATGTGTGGGGGGAGCAAGTGCCTGACCCAAGTCTGTATGTGTGGGGGGAGCAAGTGTCTGACCCAAGTCTGTATGTGTGGGTGGAGCAAGTGCCTGACCCAAGTGTGTATGTGTGGGGGGAGCAAGTGCCTGACCCAAGTCTGTATGTGTGGTGGGGAGCAAGTGCCTGACCCAAGTCTGTATGTGTGGGGGGAGCAAGTGCCTGACCCAAGTCTGTATGTGTGTGGGGAGCAAGTGCCTGACCCAAGTCTGTATGTGTGGGGGGAGCAAGTGCCTGACCCAAGTCTGTATGTGTGGGGAGAGCAAGTGCCTGACCCAAGTCTGTATGTGTGGGGGGAGCAAGTGTCTGACCCAAGTCTGTATGTGTGGGGGGAGCAAGTGCCTGACCCTAGTCTGTATGTGTGGGGGGAGCAAGTGTCTGGCCCAAGTCTGTATGTGTGGGGGGAGCAAGTGCCTGACCCAAGTCTGTATGTGTGGGGGGAGCAAGTGTCTGACCCAAGTCTGTATGTGTGGGGGGAGCAAGTGCCTGACCCAAGTCTGTATGTGTGGGGGGAGCAAGTGCCTGACCCAAGTCTGTATGTGTGGGGGGAGCAAGTGTCTGACCCAAGTCTGTATGTGTGGGGGGAGCAAGTGTCTGACCCAAGTCCGTATGTGTGGGGGGAGCAAGTGCCTGACCCAAGTCTGTATGTGTGGGGGGAGCAAGTGTTTGACACCCAAGTCTGTATGTGTGGGGGGAGCAATTGTCTGACCCAAGTCTGTATATGTGGGGGGAGCAAGTGTCTGACCCAAGTCTGTATGTGTGGGGGGAGCAAGTGCCTGACCCAAGTCTGTATGTGTGGGGGGAGCAAGTGCCTGACCCAAGTCTGTATGTGTGGGGGGAGCAAGTGTCTGACCCAAGTCTGTATGTATGGGGGGAGCAAGTGCCTGACCCAAGTCTGTATGTGTGGGGGGAGCAAGTGTCTGACCCAAGTCTGTATGTGTGGGGGGAGCAAGTGCCTGACCCAAGTCTGTATGTGTGGGGGGAGCAAGTGCCTGACCCAAGTCTGTATGTGTGGGGGGAGCAAGTGTCTGACCCAAGTCTGTATGTGTGGGTGGAGCAAGTGCCTGACCCAAGTGTGTATGTGTGGGGGGAGCAAGTGCCTGACCCAAGTCTGTGTGTGTAGGGGGGAGCAAGTGCCTGACCCAAGTCTCTATGTGTGGGGGGAGCAAGTGCCTGACCCAAGTCTGTATGTGTGTGGGGAGCAAGTGCCTGACCCAAGTCTGTATGTGTGGGGGGAGCAAGTGCCTGACCCAAGTCTGTATGTGTGGGGAGAGCAAGTGCCTGACCCAAGTCTGTATGTGTGGGGGGAGCAAGTGTCTGACCCAAGTCTGTATGTGTGGGGGGAGCAAGTGTCTGACCCAAGTCTGTATGTGTGGGGGGAGCAAGTGCCTGACCCAAGTCTGTATGTGTGGGGGGAGCAAGTGCCTAACCCAAGTCTGTATGTGTGGGGGGAGCAAGTCTGTATGTGTAGGGGGAGCAAGTGCCTGACCCAAGTCTGTATGTGTGGGGGGAGCAATTGTCTGACCCAAGTCTGTATGTGTGTGGGGAGCAAGTGCCTGACCCAAGTCTGTATGTGTGGGGGGAGCAAGTGCCTGACCCAAGTCTGTATGTGTGGGGGGAGCAAGTGTCTGACCCAAGTCTGTATGTATGGGGGGAGCAAGTGCCTGACCCAAGTCTGTATGTGTGGGGGGAGCTAGTGTCTGACCCAAGTCTGTATGTGTGGGGGGAGCAAGTGCCTGACCCAAGTCTGTATGTGTGGGGGGAGCAAGTGTCTGACCCAAGTCTGTATGTGAGGGGGGAGCAAGTCTGTATATGTGGGGGGAGCAAGTGTCTGACCCAAGTCTGTATGTGTGGGGGGAGCAAGTGCCTGACCCAAGTCTGTATGTGTGGGGGGAGCAAGTGCCTGACCCAAGTCTGTATGTGTTGGTGGGAGCAAGTGTCTGACCCAAGTCTGTATGTGTGGGGGGGAGCAAGTGCCTGACCCAAGTCTGTATGTGTGGGGGGAGCAAGTGCCTGACCCAAGTCTGTATGTGTGGGGGGAGCAAGTCTGTATGTGTGGGGGGAGCAAGTGCCTGAACCAAGTCTGTATGTGTGGGGGGAGCAAGTGTCTGATCCAAGTCTGTATGTGTGGGGGGAGCAAGTGTCTGGCCAAAGTCTGTATGTGTGGGGGGAGCAAGTGTCTGACCCAAGTCTGTATGTGTGGGGGTAGCAAGTGCCTGACCCAAGGCTTTTATGTGTGTGGGGGCAAGTGTCTGACCCAAGTCTGTATGTGTGGGGGGAGCTAGTGCCTGACCCAAGTCTGTATGTGTGGGGGGAGCAAGTGCCTGACCCAAGTCTGTATGTGTGGGGGGAGCAAGTGCCTGACCCAAGTCTGTATGTGTGGGTGGAGCAAGTGCCTGACCCAAGTATGTATGTGTGGGGGGAGCCTGACCCAAGTCTGTATGTGAGGGGGGAGTCTGTATGTGTGGGGGGAGCAAGTGTCTGACCCAAGTCTGTATGTGTGGGGGGAGCAAGTGCCTGACCAAAGTCTGTATGTGTGGGGGGAGCAAGTGTCTGACCCAAGTCTGTTTGTGTGGGGGGAGCAAGTGTCTGACCCAAGTCTGTATGTGTGGGGGGAGCAAGTGTCTGACCCAAGTCTGTATGTGTAGGTGGAGCAAGTGTCTGACCCAAGTCTGTATGTGTGGGTGGAGCAAGTGTCTGACCCAAGTCTGTATGTGTGGGGGGAGCAAGTGTCTGACCCAAGTCTGTATGTGTGGGGGGAGCAAGTGCCTGACCCAAGTCTGTATGTGTGGGGGGAGCAAGTGTCTGACCCTAGTCTGTATGTGTGGAGGGAGCAAGTGCCTGACCCAAGTCTGTATGTGTGGGGTGAGCAAGTGTCTGACCCAAGTCTGTATGTGTGGGGGGAGCAAGTGTTTGACCCAAGTCTGTATGTATGGGGGGAGCAAGTGCCTGACGAAAGTCTGTATGTGTGGGGGGAGCAAGTGTCTGACCCAAGTCTGTATGTGTGGGGGGAGCAAGTGTCTGACCCAAGTCTGTATGTGTGGGGGGAGCAAGTGCCTGACCCAAGTCTGTATGTGTGGGGGGAGCAAGTGCCTGACCCAAGTCTGTATGTGTGGGGGGAGCAAGTGTCTGACCCAAGTCTGTATGTGTGGGTGGAGCAAGTGCCTGACCCAAGTCTGTATGTGTGGGGGGAGCAAGTGCCTGACCCAAGTCTGTATGTGTGGAGGGAGCAAGTGTCTGACCCAAGTCTGTATGTGTGGGGGGAGCAAGTGTTTGACCAAAGTCTGTATGTATGGGGGGAGTAAGTGCCTGACCCAAGTCTGTATGTGTGGGGGGAGCAAGTGTTTGACCCAAGTCTGTATGTATGGGGGGAGCAAGTGCCTGACCCAAGTCTGTATGTGTGGGGGGAGCAAGTGCCTGACCCAAGTCTGTATGTGTGGGGGGAGCAAGTGTCTGACCCAAGTCTGTATGTGTGGGGGGAGCAAGTGCCTGACTCAAGTCTGTATGTGTGGGGGGAGCAATTGTCTGACCCAAGTCTGTATGTGTGGGGGGAGCAAGTGCCTGACCCAAGTCTGTATGTATGGGGGGAGCAAGTGCCTGACCCAAGTCTGTATGTGTGGGGGGAGCAAGTGCCTGACCCAAGTCTGTATGTGTGGGGGGAGCAAGTGCCTGACCCAAGTCTGTATGTGTGTGGGGGAGCAAGTGCCTGACCCAAGTCTGTATGCGTGGAGGGAGCAAGTGCCTGACCCAAGTCTGTATGTGTGGGGGGAGCAAGTGCCTGACCCAAGTCTGTATGTGTGGGGGGAGCAAGTGCCTGACCCAAGTCTGTATGTGTGGGGGGAGCAAGTGCCTGACCCAAGTCTGTATGTGTGGGGGGAGCAAGTGTCTGACCCAAGTCTGTAGTATGTGTGGGTGGAGCAAGTGCCTGACCCAAGTGTGTATGTGTGGGGGGAGCAAGTGCCTGACCCAAGTCTGTATGTGTGGGGGGGAGCAAGTGCCTGACCCAAGTCTGTATGTGTGGGGGGAGCAAGTGCCTGACCCAAGTCTGTATGTGTGTGGGGAGCAAGTGCCTGACCCAAGTCTGTATGTGTGGGGGGAGCAAGTGTCTGACCCAAGTCTGTATGTGTGGGGGGAGCAAGTGCCTGACCCAAGTCTGTATGTGTGGGGGGAGCAAGTGCCTGACCCAAGTCTGTATGTGTTGGGGAAGCAAGTCTGTATGTGTGGGGGGAGCAAGTGCCTGACCCAAGTCTGTATGTGTGGGGAGAGCAAGTGCCTGACCCAATTCTGTATGTGTGGGGGGAGCAAGTGTCTGACCCAAGTCTGTATGTGTGGGGGGAGCAAGTGCCTGACCCAAGTCTGTATGTGTGGGGGGAGCAAGTGTCTGACCCAAGTCTATATGTATGGGGGGAGCAAGTGCCTGACCCAAGTCTGTATGTGTGGGGGGAGCAAGTGTCTGACCCAAGTCTGTATGTGTGGGGGGAGCAAGTGCCTGACCCAAGTCTGTATGTGTGGGGGGAGCAAGTGCCTGACCCAAGTCTGTATGTGTGGGGGGAGCAAGTGTCTGACCCAAGTCTGTATGTGTGGGTGGAGCAAGTGCCTGACCCAAGTGTGTATGTGTGGGGGGAGCAAGTGCCTGACCCAAGTCTGTATGTGTGGTGGGGAGCAAGTGCCTGACCCAAGTCTGTATGTGTGGGGGGAGCAAGTGCCTGACCCAAGTCTGTATGTGTGTGGGGAGCAAGTGCCTGACCCAAGTCTGTATGTGTGGGGGGAGCAAGTGCCTGACCCAAGTCTGTATGTGTGGGGAGAGCAAGTGCCTGACCCAAGTCTGTATGTGTGGGGGGAGCAAGTGTCTGACCCAAGTCTGTATGTGTGGGGGGAGCAAGTGCCTGACCCTAGTCTGTATGTGTGGGGGGAGCAAGTGTCTGGCCCAAGTCTGTATGTGTGGGGGGAGCAAGTGCCTGACCCAAGTCTGTATGTGTGGGGGGAGCAAGTGTCTGACCCAAGTCTGTATGTGTGGGGGGAGCAAGTGCCTGACCCAAGTCTGTATGTGTGGGGGGAGCAAGTGCCTGACCCAAGTCTGTATGTGTGGGGGGAGCAAGTGTCTGACCCAAGTCTGTATGTGTGGGGGGAGCAAGTGTCTGACCCAAGTCCGTATGTGTGGGGGGAGCAAGTGCCTGACCCAAGTCTGTATGTGTGGGGGGAGCAAGTGTTTGACACCCAAGTCTGTATGTGTGGGGGGAGCAATTGTCTGACCCAAGTCTGTATATGTGGTGGGAGCAAGTGTCTGACCCAAGTCTGTATGTGTGGGGGGAGCAAGTGCCTGACCCAAGTCTGTATGTGTGGGGGGAGCAAGTGCCTGACCCAAGTCTGTATGTGTGGGGGGAGCAAGTGTCTGACCCAAGTCTGTATGTATGGGGGGAGCAAGTGCCTGACCCAAGTCTGTATGTGTGGGGGGAGCAAGTGTCTGACCCAAGTCTGTATGTGTGGGGGGAGCAAGTGCCTGACCCAAGTCTGTATGTGTGGGGGGAGCAAGTGCCTGACCCAAGTCTGTATGTGTGGGGGGAGCAAGTGTCTGACCCAAGTCTGTATGTGTGGGTGGAGCAAGTGCCTGACCCAAGTGTGTATGTGTGGGGGGAGCAAGTGCCTGACCCAAGTCTGTGTGTGTAGGGGGGAGCAAGTGCCTGACCCAAGTCTCTATGTGTGGGGGGAGCAAGTGCCTGACCCAAGTCTGTATGTGTGTGGGGAGCAAGTGCCTGACCCAAGTCTGTATGTGTGGGGGGAGCAAGTGCCTGACCCAAGTCTGTATGTGTGGGGAGAGCAAGTGCCTGACCCAAGTCTGTATGTGTGGGGGGAGCAAGTGTCTGACCCAAGTCTGTATGTGTGGGGGGAGCAAGTGTCTGACCCAAGTCTGTATGTGTGGGGGGAGCAAGTGCCTGACCCAAGTCTGTATGTGTGGGGGGAGCAAGTGCCTAACCCAAGTCTGTATGTGTGGGGGGAGCAAGTCTGTATGTGTAGGGGGAGCAAGTGCCTGACCCAAGTCTGTATGTGTGGGGGGAGCAATTGTCTGACCCAAGTCTGTATGTGTGTGGGGAGCAAGTGCCTGACCCAAGTCTGTATGTGTGGGGGGAGCAAGTGCCTGACCCAAGTCTGTATGTGTGGGGGGAGCAAGTGTCTGACCCAAGTCTGTATGTATGGGGGGAGCAAGTGCCTGACCCAAGTCTGTATGTGTGGGGGGAGCTAGTGTCTGACCCAAGTCTGTATGTGTGGGGGGAGCAAGTGCCTGACCCAAGTCTGTATGTGTGGGGGGAGCAAGTGTCTGACCCAAGTCTGTATGTGAGGGGGGAGCAAGTCTGTATATGTGGGGGGAGCAAGTGTCTGACCCAAGTCTGTATGTGTGGGGGGAGCAAGTGCCTGACCCAAGTCTGTATGTGTGGGGGGAGCAAGTGCCTGACCCAAGTCTGTATGTGTTGGTGGGAGCAAGTGTCTGACCCAAGTCTGTATGTGTGGGGGGGAGCAAGTGCCTGACCCAAGTCTGTATGTGTGGGGGGAGCAAGTGCCTGACCCAAGTCTGTATGTGTGGGGGGAGCAAGTCTGTATGTGTGGGGGGAGCAAGTGCCTGAACCAAGTCTGTATGTGTGGGGGGAGCAAGTGTCTGATCCAAGTCTGTATGTGTGGGGGGAGCAAGTGTCTGGCCAAAGTCTGTATGTGTGGGGGGAGCAAGTGTCTGACCCAAGTCTGTATGTGTGGGGGTAGCAAGTGCCTGACCCAAGGCTTTTATGTGTGTGGGGGCAAGTGTCTGACCCAAGTCTGTATGTGTGGGGGGAGCTAGTGCCTGACCCAAGTCTGTATGTGTGGGGGGAGCAAGTGCCTGACCCAAGTCTGTATGTGTGGGGGGAGCAAGTGCCTGACCCAAGTCTGTATGTGTGGGGGGAGCGATCCCAAGTCTGTATGTGTGGGGGGAGCAAGTGCCTGGACCAAGTCTTTATGTGTGTGGGCAGCAAGTGTCTGGCCCAAGTCTGTATGTGTGGGGGGAGCAAGTGCCTGACCCAAGTCTGTATGTGTGAGGGGAGCAAGTGCCTGACCCAAGTCTGTATGTGTGGGGGGAGCAAGTGTTTGACCCAAGTCTGTATGTGTGGGGGGAGCAAGTGCCTGACCCAAGTCTGTATGTGTGGAGGGAGCAAGTGCCTGACCCAAGTCTGTATGTGTGGGTGGAGCAAGTGCCTGACCCAAGTCTGTATGTGTGGGGGGAGCAAGTGTCTGGCCCAAGTCTGTATGTGTGGGGGGAGCAAGTGTTTGACCCAAGTCTGTATGTGTGGGGGGAGCAAGTGCCTGACCCAAGTCTGTATGTGTGGGGGGAGCAAGTGTCTGACCCAAGTCTGTATGTGTGGGTGGAGCAAGTGTCTGACCCAAGTCTGTATGTGTGGGGGGAGCAAGTGCCTGACCCAAGTCTGTATGTGTGGGGGGAGCAAGTGCATGACCCAAGTCTGTATGTGTGGGGGGAGCAAGTGCCTGACCCAAGTCTGTATGTGGGGGGAGCAAGTGTCTGACCCAAGTCTGTATGTGTGGGGGGAGCAAGTGCCTGACCCAAGTCTGTATGTGTGGGGGGAGCAAGTGTCTGACCCAAGTCTGTATGTGTGGGGGGAGCAAGTGCCTGACCCAAGTCTGTATGTGTGGGGGGAGCAAGTGTCTGACCCAAGTCTGTATGTGTGGGGGGAGCAAGTGCCTGACCCAAGTCTGTATGTGTTGGGGGAGCAAGTGCCTGACCCAAGTCTGTATGTGTGGGGGGAGCAAGTGTCTGACCCAAGTCTGTATGTGTTGGGGGAGCAAGTGCCTGACCCAAGTCTGTATGTGTGGGGGGAGCAAGTGCCTGACCCAAGTCTGTATGTGTGGGTGGAGCAAGTGCCTGACCCAAGTCTGTATGTGTGGGGGGAGCCTGACCCAAGTCTGTATGTGAGGGGGGAGTCTGTATGTGTGGGGGGAGCAAGTGTCTGACCCAAGTCTGTATGTGTGGGGGGAGCAAGTGCCTGACCAAAGTCTGTATGTGTGGGGGGAGCAAGTGTCTGACCCAAGTCTGTATGTGTGGGGGGAGCAAGTGTCTGACCCAAGTCTGTATGTGTGGGGGGAGCAAGTGTCTGACCCAAGTCTGTATGTGTAGGTGGAGCAAGTGTCTGACCCAAGTCTGTATGTGTGGGTGGAGCAAGTGTCTGACCCAAGTCTGTATGTGTGGGGGGAGCAAGTGTCTGACCCAAGTCTGTATGTGTGGGGGGAGCAAGTGCCTGACCCAAGTCTGTATGTGTGGGGGGAGCAAGTGTCTGACCCTAGTCTGTATGTGTGGAGGGAGCAAGTGCCTGACCCAAGTCTGTATGTGTGGGGGGAGCAAGTGTCTGACCCAAGTCTGTATGTGTGGGGGGAGCAAGTGTTTGACCCAAGTCTGTATGTATGGGGGGAGCAAGTGCCTGACGAAAGTCTGTATGTGTGGGGGGAGCAAGTGTCTGACCCAAGTCTGTATGTGTGGGGGGAGCAAGTGTCTGACCCAAGTCTGTATGTGTGGGGGGAGCAAGTGCCTGACCCAAGTCTGTATGTGTGGGGGGAGCAAGTGCCTGACCCAAGTCTGTATGTGTGGGGGGAGCAAGTGTCTGACCCAAGTCTGTATGTGTGGGTGGAGCAAGTGCCTGACCCAAGTCTGTATGTGTGGGGGGAGCAAGTGCCTGACCCAAGTCTGTATGTGTGGGGGGAGCAAGTGTCTGACCCAAGTCTGTATGTGTGGGGGGAGCAAGTGCCTGACCCAAGTCTGTATGTGTGGGGGGAGCAAGTGTCTGACCCAAGTCTGTATGTGTGGAGGGAGCAAGTGTCTGACCCAAGTCTGTATGTGTGGGGGGAGCAAGTGTTTGACCCAAGTCTGTATGTATGGGGGGAGTAAGTGCCTGACCCAAGTCTGTATGTGTGGGGGGAGCAAGTGTTTGACCCAAGTCTGTATGTGTGGGGGGAGCAAGTGCCTGACCCAAGTCTGTATGTGTGGGGGGAGCAATTGTCTGACCCAAGTCTGTATGTGTGGGGGGAGCAAGTGCCTGACCCAAGTCTGTATGTATGGGAGGAGCAAGTGCCTGACCCAAGTCTGTATGTGCGGGGGGAGCAAGTGCCTGACCCAAGTCTGTATGTGTGGGGGGAGCAAGTGCCTGACCCAAGTCTGTATGTGTGTGGGGGAGCAAGTGCCTGACCCAAGTCTGTATGCATGGGGGGAGCAAGTGCCTGACCCAAGTCTGTATGTGTGGGGGGAGCAAGTGTCTGACCCAAGTCTGTATGTGTGGGGGGAGCAAGTGCCTGACCCAAGTCTGTATGTGTGGGGGGAGCAAGTGCCTGACCCAAGTCTGTATGTGTGGGGGGAGCAAGTGTCTGACCCAAGTCTGTAGTATGTGTGGGTGGAGCAAGTGCCTGACCCAAGTGTGTATGTGTAGGGGGAGCAAGTGCCTGACCCAAGTCTGTATGTGTGGGGGGGAGCAAGTGCCTGACCCAAGTCTGTATGTGTGGGGGGAGCAAGTGCCTGACCCAAGTCTGTATGTGTGTGGGGAGCAAGTGCCTGACCCAAGTCTGTATGTGTGGGGGGAGCAAGTGTCTGACCCAAGTCTGTATGTGTGGGGGGAGCAAGTGCCTGACCCAAGTCTGTATGTGTGGGGGGAGCAAGTGCCTGACCCAAGTCTGTATGTGTTGGGGAAGCAAGTCTGTATGTGTGGGGGGAGCAAGTGCCTGACCCAAGTCTGTATGTGTGGGGAGAGCAAGTGCCTGACCCAAGTCTGTATGTGTGGGGGGAGCAAGTGTCTGACCCAAGTCTGTATGTGTGGGGGGAGCAAGTGCCTGACCCAAGTCTGTATGTGTGGGGGGAGCAAGTGTCTGACCCAAGTCTGTATGTATGGGGGGAGCAAGTGCCTGACCCAAGTCTGTATGTGTGGGGGGAGCAAGTGTCTGACCCAAGTCTGTATGTGTGGGGGGAGCAAGTGCCTGACCCAAGTCTGTATGTGTGGGGGGAGCAAGTGCCTGACCCAAGTCTGTATGTGTGGGGGGAGCAAGTGTCTGACCCAAGTCTGTATGTGTGGGTGGAGCAAGTGCCTGACCCAAGTGTGTATGTGTGGGGGGAGCAAGTGCCTGACCCAAGTCTGTATGTGTGGGGGGGAGCAAGTGCCTGACCCAAGTCTGTATGTGTGTGGGGAGCAAGTGTCTGACCCAAGTCTGTATGTGTGGGGGGAGCAAGTCTGTATGTGTGGGGGGAGCAAGTGTCTGACCCAAGTCTGTATGTGTGGGGGGAGCAAGTGCCTGACCCAAGTCTGTATGTGTGGGGGGAGCAAGTGTCTGACCCAAGTCTGTATGTGTTGGTGGGAGCAAGTGTCTGACCCAAGTCTGTATGTGTGGGGGGAGCAAGTGTCTGACCCAAGTCTGTATGTGTGGGGGGAGCAAGTGCCTGACCCAAGTCTGTATGTGTGGGGGGAGCAAGTGCCTAACCCAAGTCTGTATGTGTGGGGGGAGCAAGTCTGTATGTGTGGGGGGAGCAAGTGCCTGACCCAAGTCTGTATGTGTGGTGGGAGCAAGTGTCTGACCCAAGTCTGTATGTGAGTGGGGAGCAAGTGTCTGACCCAAGTCTGTATGTGTGGGGGGAGCAAGTGCCTGACCCAAGTCTGTATGTGTGGGTGGAGCAAGTGCCTGACCCAAGTCTGTATGTGTGGGGGGAGCCTGACCCAAGTCTGTATGTGTGGGGGGATCTAGTGTCTGACCCAAGTCTGTATGTGTGGGGGGAGCTAGTGTCTGACCCAAGTCTGTATGTGTAGGGGGAGCAAGTGCCTGACCCAAGTCTGTATGTGTGGAGGGAGCAAGTGACTGACCCAAGTCTGTATGTGTGGGGGGAGCAAGTGCCTGACCCAAGTCTGTATGTGTGGGAGGAGCGATCCCAAGTCTGTATGTGTGGGGGGAGCAAGTGCCTGGACCAAGTCTGTATGTGTGTGGGGAGCAAGTGTCTGGACCAAGTCTGTATGTGTGGGGGGAGCAAGTGCCTGACCCAAGTCTGTATGTGTGAGAGGAGCAAGTGCCTGACCCAAGTCTGTATGTGTGGGGGTAGCAAGTGTTTGACCCAAGTCTGTATGTGTGGGGGGAGCAAGTGCCTGACCCAAGTCTGTATGTGTGGAGGGAGCAAGTGCCTGACCCAAGTCTGTATGTGTGGGGGGAGCAAGTGCCTGACCCAAGTCTGTATGTGTGGGGGGAGCAAGTGTCTGGCCCAAGTCTGTATGTGTGGGGGGAGCAAGTGTCTGACCCAAGTCTGTATGTGTGGGGGGAGCAAGTGCCTGACCCAAGTCTGTATGTGTGGGGGGAGCAAGTGTCTGACCCAAGTCTGTATGTGTGGGTGGAGCAAGTGTCTTACCCAAGTCTGTATGTGTGGGGGGAGCAAGTGCCTGACCCAAGTCTGTATGTGTGGGGGGAGCAAGTGCCTGACCCAAGTCTGTATGTGTGGGGGGAGCAAGTGCCTGACCCAAGTCTGTATGTGGGGGGAGCAAGTGTCTGACCCAAGTCTGTATGTGTGGGGGGAGCAAGTGCCTGACCCAAGTCTGTATGTGTGGGCTGAGCAAGTGTCTGACCCAAGTCTGTATGTGTGGGGGGAGCAAGTGCCTGACCCAAGTCTGTATGTGTGGGGGGAGCAAGTGTCTGACCCAAGTCTGTATGTATGGGGGGAGCAAGTGCCTGACCCAAGTCTGTATGTGTGGGGGGAGCAAGTGTTTGACCCAAGTCTGTATGTATGGGGGGAGCAAGTGCCTGACCCAAGTCTGTATGTGTGGGGGGAGCAAGTGCCTGACCCAAGTCTGTATGTGTGGGGGGAGCAAGTGTCTGACCCAAGTCTGTATGTGTGGGGGGAGCAAGTGCCTGACCCAAGTCTGTATGTGTGGGGGGAGCAATTGTCTGACCCAAGTCTGTATGTGTGGGGGGAGCAAGTGCCTGACCCAAGTCTGTATGTATGGGGGGAGCAAGTGCCTAACCCAAGTCTGTATGTGTGAGGGGAGCAAGTGCCTGACCCAAGTCTGTATGTGTGGGGGGAGCAAGTGCCTGACCCAAGTCTGTATGTGTGTGGGGGAGCAAGTGCCTGACCCAAGTCTGTCTGCGTGGGGGGAGCAAGTGCCTGACCCAAGTCTGTATGTGTGGGGGGAGCAAGTGTCTGACCCAAGTCTGTATGTGTGGGGGGAGCAAGTGCCTGACCCAAGTCTGTATGTGTGTGGGGAGCAAGTGCCTGACCCAAGTCTGTATGTGTGGGGGGAGCAAGTGTCTGACCCAAGTCTGTAGTATGTGTGGGTGGAGCAAGTGCCTGACCCAAGTGTGTATGTGTGGGGGGAGCAAGTGCCTGACCCAAGTCTGTATGTGTGGGGGGGAGCAAGTGCCTGACCCAAGTCTGTATGTGTGGGGGGAGCAAGTGCCTGACCCAAGTCTGTATGTGTGTGGGGAGCAAGTGCCTGACCCAAGTCTGTATGTGTGGGGGGAGCAAGTGTCTGACCCAAGTCTGTATGTGTGGGGGGAGCAAGTGCCTGACCCAAGTCTGTATGTGTGGGGGGAGCAAGTGCCTGACCCAAGTCTGTATGTGTTGGGGAAGCAAGTCTGTATGTGTGGGGGGAGCAAGTGCCTGACCCAAGTCTGTATGTGTGGGGAGAGCAAGTGCCTGACCCAAGTCTGTATGTGTGGGGGGAGCAAGTGTCTGACCCAAGTCTGTATGTGTGGGGGGAGCAAGTGCCTGACCCAAGTCTGTATGTGTGGGGTGAGCAAGTGTTTGACACAAGTCTGTATGTGTAGGGGGAGCAAGTGCCTGACCCAAGTCTGTATGTGTGGGGGGAGCAATTGTCTGACCCAAGTCTGTATGTGTGGGGGGAGCAAGTGCCTGACCCAAGTCTGTATGTGTGGGGGGAGCAAGTGCCTGACCCAAGTCTGTATGTGTGGGGGGAGCAAGTGTCTGACCCAAGTCTGTATGTATGGGGGGAGCAAGTGCCTGACCCAAGTCTGTATGTGTGGGGGGAGCAAGTGTCTGACCCAAGTCTGTATGTGTGGGGGGAGCAAGTGCCTGACCCAAGTCTGTATGTGTGGGGGGAGCAAGTGTCTGACCCATGTCTGTATGTGTGGGGGGAGCAAGTCTGTATGTGTGGGGGGAGCAAGTGTCTGACCCAAGTCTGTATGTGTGGGGGAAGCAAGTGCCTGACCCAAGTCTGTATGTGTGGGGGGAGCAAGTGTCTGACCCAAGTCTGTATGTGTGGGGGGAGCAAGTGTCTGATCCAAGTCTGTATGTGTTGGTGGGAGCAAGTGTCTGACCCAAGTCTGTATGTGTGGGGGGAGCAAGTGTCTGTATGTGTGGAGGGAGCAAGTGTCTGACCCAAGTCTGTATGTGTGGGGGGGAGCAAGTGCCTGACCCAAGTCTGTATGTGTGGGGGGAGCAAGTGCCTAACCCATGTCTGTATGTGTGGGGGGAGCAAGTCTGTATGTGTGGGGGGAGCAAGTCTGTATGTGTGGGGGGAGCAAGTGCCTGACCCAAGTCTGTATGTGTGGGGGGAGCAAGTGTCTGACCCAAGTCTGTATGTGAGTGGGGAGCAAGTGTCTGACCCAAGTCTGTATGTGTGGGGGGAGCAAGTGCCTGACCCAAGTCTGTATGTGTGGGTGGAGCAAGTGCCTGACCCAAGTCTGTATGTGTGGGGGGAGCCTGACCCAAGTCTGTATGTGTGGGGGGAGCTAGTGTCTGACCCAAGTCTGTATGTGTGGGGGGAGCTAGTGTCTGACCCAAGTCTGTATGTGTAGGGGGAGCAAGTGCCTGACCCAAGTCTGTATGTGTGGAGGGAGCAAGTGCCTGACCCAAGTCTGTATGTGTGTGGGCAGCAAGTGCCTGACTCAAGTCTGTATGTGTGGGGGGAGCAAGTGTCTGACCCAAGTCTGTATGTGTGGGGGGAGCAAGTGTCTGACCCAAGTCTGTATGTGTGGGGGGAGCAAGTGCCTGACCCAAGTCTGTATGTATAGGGGGAGCAAGTGCCTGACCCAAGTCTGTATGTGTGTGGGGAGCAAGTGTCTGACCCAAGTCTGTATGTGTGGGGGGAGCAAGTGTCTGACCCAAGTCTGTATGTGTGGGGGGAGCAAGTGCCTGACCCAATTCTGTATGTGTGGGGGGAGCAAGTGTCTGACCCAAGTCTGTATGTGTGGGGGGAGCAAGTGCCTGACCCAAGTCTGTATGTGTGGGGGGAGCAAGTGTCTGACCCAAGTCTGTATGTGTGGGGGGAGCAAGTGTCTGACCCAAGTCTGTATGTGTGGGTGGAGCAAGTGCCTGACACAAGTCTGTATGTGTGGGGGAGCAAGTGCCTGACCCAAGTCTGCATGTGTGGGGGGAGCAAGTGCCTGACCCAAGTCTGTATGTGTGGGGGGAGCAAGTGTCTGACCCAAGTCTGTATGTGTGGGGGGAGCAAGTGTCTGACCCAAGTCTGTATGTGTGGGGGGAGCAAGTGTCTGACCCAAGTCTGTATGTGTGGGGGGAGCAAGTGTCTGGCCAAAGTCTGTATGTGTGGGGGGAGCAAGTGTCTGACCCAAGTCTGTATGTGTGGGGGGAGCAAGTGCCTGACCCAAGTCTTTTATGTGTGTGGGGTCAAGTGTCTGACCCAAGTCTGTATGTGTGGGGCGAGCAAATGCCTGACCCAAGTCTGTATGTGTGGGGGGAGCAAGTGCCTGACCCAAGTCTGTATGTGTGGGGGGAGCAAGTGCCTGACCCAAGTCTGTATGTGTGGGGGGAGCGATCCCAAGTCTGTATGTGTGGGGGGAACAAGTGCCTGGACCAAGTCTGTATGTGTGTGGGGAGCAAGTGTCTGACCCAAGTCTGTATGTGTGGGGGAGCAAGTGCCTGACCCAAGTCTGTATGTGTGGGGGGAGCAAGTGCCTGACCCAAGTCTGTATGTGTGAGGGGAGCAAGTGCCTGACCCAAGTCTGTATGTGTGGGGGGAGCAAGTGTTTGACCCAAGTCTGTATGTGTGGGGGGAGCAAGTGCCTGATCCAAGTCTGTATGTGTGGAGGGAGCAAGTGCCTGACCCAAGTCTGTATGTGTGGGTGGAGCAATTGCCTGACCCAAGTCTGTATGTGTGGGGGGAGTCTGACCCAAGTCTGTATGTGTGGGGGGAGTCTGTATGTGTGGGGGGAGCAAGTGTCTGACCCAAGTCTGTATGTGTGGGGGGAGCAAGTGCCTGACCAAAGTCTGTATGTGTGGGGGGAGCAAGTGTCTGACCCAAGTCTGTATGTGTGGGGGGAGCAAGTGTCTGACCCAAGTCTGTATGTGTGGGGGGAGCAAGTGCCTGACCCAAGTCTGTATGTGTGGGGGGAGCAAGTGCCTGACCCAAGTCTGTAAGTGTGGGGGGAGCAAGTGTCTGACCCAAGTCTGTATGTGTGGGGGGAGCAAGTGCCTGACCCAAGTCTGTATGTGTGGGGGGAGCAAGTGCCTGACCCAAGTCTGTATGTGTGGGGGGAGCAAGTGTCTGACCCAAGTCTGTATGTGTGGGGGGAGCAAGTGCCTGACCCAAGTCTGTATGTGTGGGGGGAGCAAGTGTCTGACCCAAGTCTGTATGTGTGGTGGGAGCAAGTGCCTGACCCAAGTCTGTATGTGTGGGGGGAGCAAGTGTCTGACCCAAGTCTGTATGTGTGGGGGGAGCAAGTGTTTGACCCAAGTCTGTATGTATGGGGGGAGCAAGTGCCTGACCCAAGTCTGTATGTGTGGGGGGAGCAAGTGTTTGACCCAAGTCTGTATGAATGGGGGGAGCAAGTGCCTGACCCAAGTCTGTATGTGTGGGGGGAGCAAGTGCCTGACCCAAGTCTGTATGTGTGGGGGGAGCAAGTGTCTGACCCAAGTCTGTATGTGTGGGGGGAGCAAGTGCCTGACCCAAGTCTGTATGTGTGGGGGGAGCAATTGTCTGACCCAAGTCTGTATGTGTGGGGGGAGCAAGTGCCTGACCCAAGTCTGTATGTATGGGGGGAGCAAGCGCCTGACCCAAGTCTGTATGTGTGGGGGGAGCAAGTGCCTGACCCAAGTCTGTATGTGTGGGGGGAGCAAGTGCCTGACCCAAGTCTGTATGTGTGTGGGGGAGCAAGTGCCTGACCCAAGTCTGTATGCGTGGGGGGAGCAAGTGCCTGACCCAAGTCTGTATGTGTGGGGGGAGCAAGTGTCTGACCCAAGTCTGTATGTGTGGGGGGAGCAAGTGCCTGACCCAAGTCTGTATGTGTGGGGGGAGCAATTGTCTGACCCAAGTCTGTATGTGTGGGGGGAGCAAGTGCCTGACCCAAGTCTGTATGTATGGGGGGAGAAAGTGCCTGACCCAAGTCTGTATGTGTGGGGGGAGCAAGTGCCTGACCCAAGTCTGTATGTGTGGGGGGAGCAAGTGCCTGACCCAAGTCTGTATGTGTGTGGGGGAGCAAGTGCCTGACCCAAGTCTGTATGCGTGGGGGGAGCAAGTGCCTGACCCAAGTCTGTATGTGTGGGGGGAGCAAGTGTCTGACCCAAGTCTGTATGTGTGGGGGGAGCAAGTGCCTGACCCAAGTCTGTATGTGTGGGGGGAGCAAGTGCCTCACCCAAGTCTGTATGTGTGGGGTGAGCAAGTGTTTGACCCAAGTCTGTATGTGTAGGGGGAGCAAGTGCCTGACCCAAGTCTGTATGTGTGGGGGGAGCAATTGTCTGACCCAAGTCTGTATGTGTGGGGGGAGCAAGTGCCTGACCCAAGTCTGTATGTGTGGGGGGAGCAAGTGCCTGACCCAAGTCTGTATGTGTGGGGGGAGCAAGTGTCTGACCCAAGTCTGTATGTATGGGGGGAGCAAGTGCCTGACCCAAGTCTGTATGTGTGGGGGGAGCAAGTGTCTGACCCAAGTCTGTATGTGTGGGGGGAGCAAGTGCCTGACCCAAGTCTGTATGTGTGGGGGGAGCAAGTGTCTGACCCAAGTCTGTATGTATGGGGGGAGCAAGTCTGTATGTGTGGGGGGAGCAAGTGCCTGACCCAATTCTGTATGTGTGGGGGGAGCAATTGTCTGACCCAAGTCTGTATGTGTGGTGGGAGCAAGTGCCTGACCCAAGTCTGTATGTGTGGGGGGAGCAAGTGTCTGACCCAAGTCTGTATGTGTGGGGGGAGCAAGTGTTTGACCCAAGTCTGTATGTATGGGGGGAGCAAGTGCCTGACCCAAGTCTGTATGTGTGGGGGGAGCAAGTGTTTGACCCAAGTCTGTATGAATGGGGGGAGCAAGTGCCTGACCCAAGTCTGTATGTGTGGGGGGAGCAAGTGCCTGACCCAAGTCTGTATGTGTGGGGGGAGCAAGTGTCTGACCCAAGTCTGTATGTGTGGGGGGAGCAAGTGCCTGACCCAAGTCTGTATGTGTGGGGGGAGCAATTGTCTGACCCAAGTCTGTATGTGTGGGGGGAGCAAGTGCCTGACCCAAGTCTGTATGTATGGGGGGAGCAAGCGCCTGACCCAAGTCTGTATGTGTGGGGGGAGCAAGTGCCTGACCCAAGTCTGTATGTGTGGGGGGAGCAAGTGCCTGACCCAAGTCTGTATGTGTGTGGGGGAGCAAGTGCCTGACCCAAGTCTGTATGCGTGGGGGGAGCAAGTGCCTGACCCAAGTCTGTATGTGTGGGGGGAGCAAGTGTCTGACCCAAGTCTGTATGTGTGGGGGGAGCAAGTGCCTGACCCAAGTCTGTATGTGTGGGGGGAGCAATTGTCTGACCCAAGTCTGTATGTGTGGGGGGAGCAAGTGCCTGACCCAAGTCTGTATGTATGGGGGGAGAAAGTGCCTGACCCAAGTCTGTATGTGTGGGGGGAGCAAGTGCCTGACCCAAGTCTGTATGTGTGGGGGGAGCAAGTGCCTGACCCAAGTCTGTATGTGTGTGGGGGAGCAAGTGCCTGACCCAAGTCTGTATGCGTGGGGGGAGCAAGTGCCTGACCCAAGTCTGTATGTGTGGGGGGAGCAAGTGTCTGACCCAAGTCTGTATGTGTGGGGGGAGCAAGTGCCTGACCCAAGTCTGTATGTGTGGGGGGAGCAAGTGCCTCACCCAAGTCTGTATGTGTGGGGTGAGCAAGTGTTTGACCCAAGTCTGTATGTGTAGGGGGAGCAAGTGCCTGACCCAAGTCTGTATGTGTGGGGGGAGCAATTGTCTGACCCAAGTCTGTATGTGTGGGGGGAGCAAGTGCCTGACCCAAGTCTGTATGTGTGGGGGGAGCAAGTGCCTGACCCAAGTCTGTATGTGTGGGGGGAGCAAGTGTCTGACCCAAGTCTGTATGTATGGGGGGAGCAAGTGCCTGACCCAAGTCTGTATGTGTGGGGGGAGCAAGTGTCTGACCCAAGTCTGTATGTGTGGGGGGAGCAAGTGCCTGACCCAAGTCTGTATGTGTGGGGGGAGCAAGTGTCTGACCCAAGTCTGTATGTGTGGGGGGAGCAAGTCTGTATGTGTGGGGGGAGCAAGTGTCTGACCCAAGTCTGTATGTGTGGGGGGAGCAAGTGCCTGACCCAAGTCTGTATGTGTGGGGGGAGCAAGTGTCTGACCCAAGTCTGTATGTGTTGGTGGGAGCAAGTGTCTGACCCAAGTCTGTATGTGTGTGGGGAGCAAGTGTCTGTATGTGTGGAGGGAGCAAGCGTCTGACCCAAGTCTGTATGTGTGGGGGGGAGCAAGTGCCTGACCCAAGTCTGTATGTGTGGGGGGAGCAAGTGCCTAACCCAAGTCTGTATGTGTGGGGGGAGCAAGTCTGTATGTGTGGGGGGAGCAAGTGCCTGACCCAAGTCTGTATGTGTGGGGGGAGCAAGTGTCTGACCCAAGTCTGTATGTGAGTGGGGAGCAAGTGTCTGACCCAAGTCTGTATGTGTGGGGGGAGCAAGTGCCTGACCCAAGTCTGTATGTGTGGGTGGAGCAAGTGCCTGACCCAAGTCTGTATGTGTGGGGGGAGCCTGACCCAAGTCTGTATGTGTGGGGTGAGCTAGTGTCTGACCCAAGTCTGTATGTTTGGGGGGAGCTAGTGTCTGACCCAAGTCTGTATGTGTAGGGGGAGCAAGTGCCTGACCCAAGTCTGTATGTATGGAGGGAGCAAGTGCCTGACCCAAGTCTGGATGTGTGTGGGGAGCAAGTGCCTGACTCAAGTCTGTATGTGTGGGGGGAGCAAGTGTCTGACCCAAGTCTGTATGTGTGGGGGGAGCAAGTGTCTGACCCAAGTCTGTATGTGTGGGGGGAGCAAGTGCCTGACCCAAGTCTGTATGTGTAGGGGGAGCAAGTGCCTGACCCAAGTCTGTATGTGTGGGGAGAGCAAGTGTCTGACCCAAGTCTGTATGTGTGGGGGGAGCAAGTGTCTGACCCAAGTCTGTATGTGTGGGGGGAGCAAGTGCCTGACCCAAGTCTGTATGTGTAGGGGGAGCAAGTGCCTGACCCAAGTCTGTATGTGTGGGGAGAGCAAGTGTCTGACCCAAGTCTGTATGTGTGGGGGGAGCAAGTGTCTGACCAAAGTCTGTATGTGTGGGGGGAGCAAGTGCCTGACCCAAGTCTGTATGTGTGGGGGGAGCAAGTGTCTGACCCAAGTCTGTATGTGTGGAGGGAGCAAGTGCCTGACCCAAGTCTGTATGTGTGGGGGGAGCAAGTGTCTGACCCAAGTCTGTATGTGAGGGGGGAGCAAGTGTCTGACCCAAGTCTGTATGTATGGGTGGAGCAAGTGCCTGACCCAAGTCTGTATGTGTGGGGGAGCAAGTGCCTGACCCAAGTCTGCATGTGTGCGGGGAGCAAGTGCCTGACCCAAGTCTGTATGTGTGGGGGGAGCAAGTGTCTGACCCAAGTCTGTATGTGTGGGGGGAGCAAGTGTCTGACCCAAGTCTGTATGTGTAGGGGGAGCAAGTGTCTGACCCAAGTCTGTATGTGTGGGGGGAGCAAGTGTCTGACCCAAGTCTGTATGTGTGGGTGGAGCAAGTGCCTGACCCTAGTCTGTATGTGTGGGGGGAGCAAGTGTCTGACCCAAGTCTGTATGTGTGGGGGGAGCAAGTGTCTGACCCAAGTCTGTATGTGTGGGGGGAGCAAGTGTCTAATCCAAGTCTCTATGTGTGGGGGAGCAAGTGCCTGACCCAAGTCTGTATGTGTGGGGGGAGAAAGTGTCTGACCCAAGTCTGTATATGTGGGGGGAGCAAGTGTCTGACCCAAGTCTGTATGTGTGGGGGGAGCAAGTGTCTGGCCAAAGTCTGTATGTGTGGGGGGAGCAAGTGTCTGACCCAAGTCTGTATGTGTGGGGGGAGCAAGTGCCTGACCCAAGTCTTTTATGTGTGTGGGGGCAAGTGTCTGACCCAAGTCTGTATGTGTGGGGCGAGCAAGTGCCTGACCCAAGTATGTATGTGTGGGGGGAGCAAGTGCCTGACCCAAGTCTGTATGTGTGGGGGGAGCAAGTGCCTGACCCAAGTCTGTATGTGTAGGGGGAGCGATCCCAAGTCTGTATGTGTGGGGGGAGCAAGTGCCTGGACCAAGTCTGTATGTGTGTGGAGAGCAAGTGTCTGGCCCAAGTCTGTATGTGTGAGGGGAGCAAGTGCCTGACCCAAGTCTGTATGTGTGAGGGGAGCAAGTGCCTGACCCAAGTCTGTATGTGTGGGGGGAGCAAGTGTTTGACCCAAGTCTGTATGTGTGGGGGGAGCAAGTGCCTGACCCAAGTCTGTATGTGTGGAGGGAGCAAGTGCCTGACCCAAGTCTGTATGTGTGGGTGGAGCAAGTGCCTGACCCAAGTCTGTATGTGTGGGGGGAGCCTGACCCAAGTCTGTATGTGTGGGGTGAGTCTGTATGTGTGGGGGGAGCAAGTGTCTGACCCAAGTCTGTATGTGTGGGGGGAGCAAGTGCCTGACCAAAGTCTGTATGTGTGGGGGGAGCAAGTGTCTGACCCAAGTCTGTATGTGTGGGGGGAGCAAGTGTCTGACCCAAGTCTGTATGTGTGGGGGGAGCAAGTGCCTGACCCAAGTCTGTATGTGTGGGGGGAGCAAGTGCCTGACCCAAGTCTGTATGTGTGGGGGGAGCAAGTGTCTGACCCAAGTCTGTATGTGTGGGGGGAGCAAGTGCCTGACCCAAGTCTGTATGTGTGGGGGGAGCAAGTGTCTGACCCAAGTCTGTATGTGTGCGGGGAGCTAGTGTCTGACCCAAGTCTGTATGTGTAGGGGGAGCAAGTGCCTGACCCAAGTCTGTATGTGTGGAGGGAGCAAGTGCCTGACCCAAGTCTGGATGTGTGTGGGGAGCAAGTGCCTGACTCAAGTCTGTATGTTTGGGGGGAGCAAGTGTCTGACCCAAGTCTGTATGTGTGGGGGGAGCAAGTGTCTGACCCAAGTCTGTATGTGTGGGGGGAGCAAGTGCCTGACCCAAGTCTGTATGTGTAGGGGGAGCAAGTGCCTGACCCAAGTCTGTATGTGTGGGGAGAGCAAGTGTCTGACCCAAGTCTGTATGTGTGGGGGGAGCAAGTGTCTGACCCAAGTCTGTATGTGTGGCGGGAGCAAGTGCCTGACCCAAGTCTGTATGTGTAGGGGGAGCAAGTGCCTGACCCAAGTCTGTATGTGTGGGGAGAGCAAGTGTCTGACCCACGTCTGTATGTGTGGGGGGAGCAAGTGTCTGACCCAAGTCTGTATGTGTGGGGGGAGCAAGTGCCTGACCCAAGTCTGTATGTGTGGGGGGAGCAAGTGTCTGACCCAAGTCTGTATGTGTGGGGGGAGCAAGTGCCTGACCCAAGTCTGTATGTGTGGGGGGAGCAAGTGTCTGACCCAAGTCTGTATGTGTGGGGGGAGCAAGTGTCTGACCCAAGTCTGTATGTGTGGGTGGAGCAAGTGCCTGACCCAAGTCTGTATGTGTGGGGGAGCAAGTGCCTTACCCAAGTCTGCATGTGTGGGGGGAGCAAGTGCCGGACCCAAGTCTGTATGTGTGGGGGGAGCAAGTGTCTGACCCAAGTCTGTATGTGTGGGGGGAGCAAGTGTCTGACCCAAGTCTGTATGTGTAGGGGGAGCAAGTGTCTGACCCAAGTCTGTATGTGTGGGGGGAGCAAGTGTCTGACCCAAGTCTGTATGTGTGGGGGGAGCAAGTGCCTGACCCAAGTCTGTATGTGTGGGGGGAGCAAGTGTCTGACCCAAGTCTGTATGTGTGGGGGGAGCAAGTGTCTGACCCAAGTCTGTATGTGTGGGGGGAGCAAGTGTCTAATCCAAGTCTGTATGTGTGGGGGAGCAAGTGCCTGACCCAAGTCTGTATGTGTGGGGGGAGCAAGTGTCTGACCCAAGTCTGTATGTGTGGGGGGAGCAAGTGTCTGACCCAAGTCTGTATGTGTGGGGGGAGCAAGTGTCTGGCCAAAGTCTGTATGTGTGGGGGGAGCAAGTGTCTGACCCAAGTCTGTATGTGTGGGGGGAGCAAGTGCCTGACCCAAGTCTTTTATGTGTGTGGGGGCAAGTGTCTGACCCAAGTCTGTATGTGTGGGGCGAGCAAGTGCCTGACCCAAGTCTGTATGTGTGGGGGGAGCAAGTGCCTGACCCAAGTCTGTATGTGTGGGGGAGCAAGTGCCTGACCCAAGTCTGTATGTGTGGGGGGAGCGATCCCAAGTCTGTATGTGTGGGGGGAGCGATCCCAAGTCTGTATGTGTGGGGGGAGCAAGTGCCTGGACCAAGTCTGTATGTGTGTGGGGAGCAAGTGTCTGGCCCAAGTCTGTATGTGTGGAGGGAGCAAGTGCCTGACCCAAGTCTGTATGTGTGAGGGGAGCAAGTGCCTGACCCAAGTCTGTATGTGTGGGGGGAGCAAGTGTTTGACCCAAGTCTGTATGTGTGGGGGGAGCAAGTGCCTGACCCAAGTCTGTATGTGTGGAGGGAGCAAGTGCCTGACCCAAGTCTGTATGTGTGGGTGGAGCAAGTGCCTGACCCAAGTCTGTATGTGTGGGGGGAGCCTGACCCAAGTCTGTATGTGTGGGGTGAGTCTGTATGTGTGGGGGGAGCAAGTGTCTGACCCAAGTCTGTATGTGTGAGGGGAGCAAGTGCCTGACCAAAGTCTGTATGTGTGGGGGGAGCAAGTGTCTGACCCAAGTCTGTATGTGTGGGGGGAGCAAGTGTCTGACCCAAGTCTGTATGTGTGGGGGGAGCAAGTGCCTGACCCAAGTCTGTATGTGTGGGGGGAGCAAGTGCCTGACCCAAGTCTGTATGTGTGGGGGGAGCAAGTGTCTGACCCAAGTCTGTATGTGTGGGGGGAGCAAGTGCCTGACCCAAGTCTGTATGTGTGGGGGGAGCAAGTGCCTGACCCAAGTCTGTATGTGTGGGGGGAGCAAGTGTCTGACCCAAGTCTGTATGTGTGGGGGGAGCAAGTGCCTGACCCAAGTCTGTATGTGTGGGGGGAGCAAGTGTCTGACCCAAGTCTGTATGTGTGGAGGGAGCAAGTGCCTGACCCAAGTCTGTATGTGTGGGGGGAGCAAGTGTCTGACCCAAGTCTGTATGTGAGGGGGGAGCAAGTGTTTGACCCAAGTCTGTATGTATGGGGGGAGCAAGTGCCTGACCCAAGTCTGTATGTGTGGGGGGAGCAAGTGTTTGACCCAAGTCTGTATGTATGGGGGGAGCAAGTGCCTGACCCAAGTCTGTATGTGTGGGGGGAGCAAGTGCCTGACCCAAGTCTGTATGTGTGGGGGGAGCAAGTGTCTGACCCAAGTCTGTATATGTGGGGGGAGCAAGTGCCTGACCCAAGTCTGTATGTGTGGGGGGAGCAATTGTCTGACCCAAGTCTGTATGTGTGGGGGGAGCAAGTGCCTGACCCAAGTCTGTATGTATGGGGGGAGCAAGCGCCTGACCCAAGTCTGTATGTGTGTGGGGAGCAAGTGCCTGACCCAAGTCTGTATGTGTGGGGGGAGCAAGTGCCTGACCCAAGTCTGTATGTGTGTGGGGGAGCAAGTGCCTGACCCAAGTCTGTATGCGTGGGGGGAGCAAGTGCCTGACCCAAGTCTGTATGTGTGGGGGGAGCAAGTGTCTGACCCAAGTCTGTATGTGTGGGGGGAGCAAGTGCCTGACCCAAGTCTGTATGTGTGGGGGGAGCAATTGTCTGATCCAAGTCTGTATGTGTGGGGGGAGCAAGTGCCTGACCCAAGTCTGTATGTATGGGGGGAGCAAGTGCCTGACCCAAGTCTGTATGTGTGGGGGGAGCAAGTGCCTGACCCAAGTCTGTATGTGTGGGGGGAGCAAGTGGCTGACCCAAGTCTGTATGTGTGTGGGGGAGCAAGTGCCTGACCCAAGTCTGTATGCGTGGGGGGAGCAAGTGCCTGACCCAAGTCTGTATGTGTGGGGGGAGCAAGTGTCTGACCCAAGTCTGTATGTGTGGGGGGAGCAAGTGCCTGACCCAAGTCTGTATGTGTGGGGGGAGCAAGTGCCTGACCCAAGTCTGTATGTGTGGGGGGAGCAAGTGTCTGACCCAAGTCTGTATGTGTGGGTGGAGCAAGTGCCTGACCCAAGTGTGTATGTGTGGGGGGAGCAAGTGCCTGACCCAAGTCTGTATGTGTGGGGGGGAGCAAGTGCCTGACCCAAGTCTGTATGTGTGGGGGGAGCAAGTGCCTGACCCAAGTCTGTATGTGTGTGGGGAGCAAGTGCCTGACCCAAGTCTGTATGTGTGGGGGGAGCAAGTGTCTGACCCAAGTCTGTATGTGTGGGGGGAGCAAGTGCCTCACCCAAGTCTGTATGTGTGGGGTGAGCAAGTGTTTGACCCAAGTCTGTATGTGTAGGGGGAGCAAGTGCCTGACCCAAGTCTGTATGTGTGGGGGGAGCAATTGTCTGACCCAAGTCTGTATGTGTGGGGGGAGCAAGTGCCTGACCCAAGTCTGTATGTGTGGGGGGAGCAAGTGCCTGACCCAAGTCTGTATGTGTGGGGGGAGCAAGTGTCTGACCCAAGTCTGTATGTATGGGGGGAGCAAGTGCCTGACCCAAGTCTGTATGTGTGGGGGGAGCAAGTGTCTGACCCAAGTCTGTATGTGTGGGGGGAGCAAGTGCCTGACCCAAGTCTGTATGTGTGGGGGGAGCAAGTGTCTGACCCAAGTCTGTATGTGTGGGGGGAGCAAGTCTGTATGTTTGGGGGGAGCAAGTGTCTGACCCAAGTCTGTATGTGTGGGGGGAGCAAGTGCCTGACCCAAGTCTGTATGTGTGGGGGGAGCAAGTGTCTGACCCAAGTCTGTATGTGTTGGTGGGAGCAAGTGTCTGACCCAAGTCTGTATGTGTGGGGGGAGCAAGTGTCTGTATGTGTGGGGGGAGCAAGTGTCTGACCCAAGTCTGTATGTGTGGGGGGGAGCAAGTGCCTGACCCAAGTCTGTATGTGTGGGGGGAGCAAGTGCCTAACCCAAGTCTGTATGTGTGGGGGGAGCAAGTCTGTATGTGTGGGGGGAGCAAGTGCCTGACCCAAGTCTGTATGTGTGGGGGGAGCAAGTGTCTGACCCAAGTCTGTATGTGAGTGGGGAGCAAGTGTCTGACCCAAGTCTGTATGTGTGGGGGGAGCAAGTGCCTGACCCAAGTCTGTATGTGTGGGTGGAGCAAGTGCCTGACCCAAGTCTGTATGTGTGGGGAGAGCCTGACCCAAGTCTGTATGTGTGGGGGGAGCTAGTGTCTGACCCAAGTCTGTATGTGTGGGGGGAGCTAGTGTCTGACCCAAGTCTGTATGTGTAGGGGGAGCAAGTGCCTGACCCAAGTCTGTATGTGTGTAGGGAGCAAGTGCCTGACCCAAGTCTGGATGTGTGTGTGGAGCAAGTGCCTGACTCAAGTCTGTATGTGTGGGGGGAGCAAGTGTCTGACCCAAGTCTGTATGTGTGGGGGTAGCAAGTGTCTGACCCAAGTCTGTATGTGTGGGGGGAGCAAGTGCCTGACCCAAGTCTGTATGTGTAGGGGGAGGAAGTGCCTGACCCAAGTCTGTATGTGTGGGGAGAGCAAGTGTCTTACCCAAGTCTGTATGTGTGGGGGGAGCAAGTGTCTGACCCAAGTCTGTATGTGTGGGGGGAGCAAGTGCCTGACCCAAGTCTGTATGTGTGGGGGGAGCAAGTGTCTGACCCAAGTCTGTATGTGTGGGGGGAGCAAGTGCCTGACCCAAGTCTGTATGTGTGGGGGGAGCAAGTGTCTGACCCAAGTCTGTATGTGTGGGGGGAGCAAGTGTCTGACCCAAGTCTGTATGTGTGGGTGGAGCAAGTGCCTGACCCAAGTCTGTATGTGTGGGGGAGCAAGTGCCTGACCCAAGTCTGCATGTGTGGGGGGAGCAAGTGCCTGACCCAAGTCTGTATGTGTGGGGGGAGCAAGTGTCTGACCCAAGTCTGTATGTGTGGGGGGAGCAAGTGTCTGACCCAAGTCTGTATGTGTAGGGGGAGCAAGTGTCTGACCCAAGTCTGTATGTGTGGGGGGAGCAAGTGTCTGACCCAAGTCTGTATGTGTGGGGGGAGCAAGTGCCTGACCCAAGTCTGTATGTGTGGGGGGAGCAAGTGTCTGACCCAAGTCTGTATGTTTGGGGGGAGCAAGTGTCTGACCCAAGTCTGTATGTGTGGGGGGAGCAAGTGTCTAATCCAAGTCTGTATGTGTGGGGGAGCAAGTGCCTGACCCAAGTCTGTATGTGTGGGGGGAGCAAGTGTCTGACCCAAGTCTGTATGTGTGGGGGGAGCAAGTGTCTGACCCAAGTCTGTATGTGTGGGGGGAGCAAGTGTCTGGCCAAAGTCTGTATGTGTGGGGGGAGCAAGTGTCTGACCCAAGTCTGTATGTGTGGGGGGAGCAAGTGCCTGACCCAAGTATTTTATGTGTGTGTGGGCAAGTGTCTGACCCAAGTCTGTATGTGTGGGGGGAGCAAGTGCCTGACCCAAGTCTGTATGTGTGGGGGGAGCAAGTGCCTGACCCAAGTCTGTAAGTGTGGGGGGAGCAAGTGCCTGACCCAAGTCTGTATGTGTGGGGGGAGCGATCCCAAGTCTGTATGTGTGGGGGGAGCAAGTGCCTGGACCAAGTCTGTATGTGTGTGGGGAGCAAGTGTCTGGCCCAAGTCTGTATGTGTGGGGGGAGCAAGTGCCTGACCCAAGTCTGTATGTGTGGGGGGAGCAAGTGCCTGACCCAAGTCTGTATGTGGGGGGAGCAAGTGTCTGACCCAAGTCTGTATGTGTGGGGGGAGCAAGTGCCTGACCCAAGTCTGTATGTGTGGGGGGAGCAAGTGTCTGACCCAATTCTGTATGTGTGGGGGGAGCAAGTGCCTGACCCAAGTCTGTATGTGTGGGGGGAGCAAGTGTCTGACCCAAGTCTGTATGTGTGGGGGGAGCAAGTGCCTGACCCAAGTCTGTATGTGTGGGGGGAGCAAGTGCCTGACCCAAGTCTGTATGTGTGGGTGGAGCAAGTGCCTGACCCAAGTCTGTATGTGTGGGGGGAGCCTGACCCAAGTCTGTATGTGTGGGGGGAGTCTGTATGTGTGGGGGGAGCAAGTGTCTGACCCAAGTCTGTATGTGTGGGGGGAGCAAGTGCCTGACCAAAGTCTGTATGTGTGGGGGGAGCAAGTGTCTGATCCAAGTCTGTATGTGTGGGGGGAGCAAGTGTCTGACCCAAGTCTGTATGTTTGGGGGGAGCAAGTGCCTGACCCAAGTCTGTATGTGTGGGGGGAGCAAGTGCCTGACCCAAGTCTGTATGTGTGGGGGGAGCAAGTGTCTGACCCAAGTCTGTATGTGTGGGGGGAGCAAGTGCCTGACCCAAGTCTGTATGTGTGGGGTGAGCAAGTGCCTGACCCAAGTCTGTATGTGTGGGGGGAGCAAGTGTCTGACCCAAGTCTGTATGTGTGGGGGGAGCAAGTGCCTGACTCAAGTCTGTATGTGTGGGGGGAGCAAGTGTCTGACCCAAGTCTGTATGTGTGGAGGGAGCAAGTGCCTGACCCAAGTCTGTATGTGTGGGGGGAGCAAGTGTCTGACCCAAGTCTGTATGTGTGGGGGGAGCAAGTGTTTGACCCAAGTCTGTATGTATGGGGGGAGCAAGTGCCTGACCCAAGTCTGTATGTGTGGGGGGAGCAAGTGTTTGACCCAAGTCTGTATGTATGGGGGGAGCAAGTGCCTGACCCAAGTCTGTATGTGTGGGGGGAGCAAGTGCCTGACCCAAGTCTGTATGTGTGGGGGGAGCAAGTGTCTGACCCAAGTCTGTATGTGTGGGGGGAGCAAGTGCCTGACCCAAGTCTGTATGTGTGGGGGGAGCAATTGTCTGACCCAAGTCTGTATGTGTGGGGGGAGCAAGTGCCTGACCCAAGTCTGTATGTATGGGGGGAGCAAGTGCCTGACCCAAGTCTGTATGTGTGGGGGGAGCAAATGCCTGACCCAAGTCTGTATGTGTGGGGGGAGCAAGTGCCTGACCCAAGTCAGTATGTGTGTGGGGGAGCAAGTGCCTGACCCAAGTCTGTATGCGTGGGGGGAGCAAGTGCCTGACCCAAGTCTGTATGTGGTGGGGGAGCAAGTGTCTGACCCAAGTCTGTATGTGTGGGGGGAGCAAGTGCCTGACCCAAGTCTGTATGTGTGGGGGGAGCAAGTGCCTGACCCAAGTCTGTATGTGTGGGGGGAGCAAGTGTCTGACCCAAGTCTGTATGTGTGGGTGGAGCAAGTGCCTGACCCAAGTGTGTATGTGTGGGGGGAGCAAGTGCCTGACCCAAGTCTGTATGTGTGGGGGGGAGCAAGTGCCGGACCCAAGTCTGTATGTGTGGGGGGAGCAAGTGCCTGACCCAAGTCTGTATGTGTGTGGGGAGCAAGTGCCTGACCCAAGTCTGTCTGTGTGGGGGGAGCAAGTGTCTGACCCAAGTCTGTATGTGTTGGGGAAGCAAGTCTGTATGTGTGGGGGGAGCAAGTGCCTGACCCAAGTCTGTATGTGTGGAGAGAGCAAGTGCCTGACCCAAGTCTGTATGTGTGGGGGGAGCAAGTGTCTGACCCAAGTCTGTATGTGTGGGGGGAGCAAGTGTCTGACCCAAGTCTGTATGTGTGGGGGGAGCAATTGTCTGACCCAAGTCTGTATGTGTGGGGGGAGCAAGTGCCTGACCCAAGTCTGTATGTGTGGGGGGAGCAAGTGCCTGACCCAAGTCTGTATGTGTGGGGGGAGCAAGTGTCTGACCCAAGTCTGTATGTATGGGGGGAGCAAGTGCCTGACCCAAGTCTGTATGTGTGGGGGGAGCAAGTGTCTGACCCAAGTCTGTATGTGTGGGGGGAGCAAGTGCCTGACCCAAGTCTGTATGTGTGGGGGGAGCAAGTATCTGACCCAAGTCTGTATGTGTGGGGGGAGCAAGTCTGTATGTGTGGGGGGAGCAAGTGTCTGACCCAAGTCTGTATGTGTGGGGGGAGCAAGTGCCTGACCCAAGTCTGTATGTGTGGGGGGAGCAAGTGTCTGACCCAAGTCTGTATGTGTTGGTGGGAGCAAGTGTCTGACCCAAGTCTGTATGTGTGGGGGAGCAAGTGTCTGTATGTGTGGGGGGAGCAAGTGTCTGACCCAAGTCTGTATGTGTGGGGGGGAGCAAGTGCCTGACCCAAGTCTGTATGTGTGGGGGGAGCAAGTGCCTAACCCAAGTCTGTATGTGTGGGGGGAGCAAGTCTGTATGTGTGGGGGGAGCAAGTGCCTGACCCAAGTCTGTATGTGTGGGGGGAGCAAGTGTCTGACCCAAGTCTGTATGTGAGTGGGGAGCAAGTGCCTGACCCAAGTCTGTATGTGTGGGGGGAGCAAGTGCCTGACCCAAGTCTGTATGTATGGGTGGAGCAAGTGCCTGACCCAAGTCTGTATGTGTGGGGGGAGCTAGTGTCTGACCCAAGTCTGTAAGTGTGGGGGGAGCTAGTGTCTGACCCAAGTCTGTATGTGTAGGGGGAGCAAGTGCCTGACCCAAGTCTGTATGTGTGGAGGGAGCAAGTGCCTGACCCAAGTCTGTATGTGTGTGGGGAGCAAGTGCCTGACTCAAGTCTGTATGTGTGGGGGGAGCAAGTGTCTGACCCAAATCTGTATGTGTGGGGGGAGCAAGTGTCTGATCCAAGTCTGTATGTGTGGGGGGAGCAAGTGCCTGACCCAAGTCTATATGTGTAGGGGGAGCAAGTGCCTGACCCAAGTCTGTATGTGTGGGGAGAGCAAGTGTCTGACCCAAGTCTGTATGTGTGGGGGGAGCAAGTGTCTGACCCAAGTCTGTATGTGTGGGGGGAGCAAGTGCCTGACCCAAGTCTGTATGTGTGGGGGGAGCAAGTGTCTGACCCAAGTCTGTATGTGTGGGGGGAGCAAGTGCCTGACCCAGGTCTGTATGTGTGGGGGGAGCAAGTGTCTGACCCAAGTCTGTATGTGTGGGGGAGCAAGTGCCTGACCCAAGTCTGCATGTGTGGGGGGAGCAAGTGCCTTACCCAAGTCTGTATGTGTGGGGGGAGCAAGTGTCTGACCCAAGTCTGTATGTGTAGGGGGAGCAAGTGTCTGACCCAAGTCTGTATGTGTGGGGGGAGCAAGTGTCTGACCCAAGTCTGTATGTGTGGGGGGAGCAAGTGTCTGACCCAAGTCTGTATGTGTGGGGGGAGCAAGTGCCTGACCCAAGTCTGTATGTGTGGGGGGAGCAAGTGTCTGACCCAAGTCTGTATGTGTGGGGGGGAGCAAGTGCCTGACCCAAGTCTGTATGTGTGGGGGGAGCAAGTGTCTGACCCAAGTCTGTATGTGTGGGGGGAGCAAGTGTCTGACCCAAGTCTGTATGTGTGGGGGGAGCAATTGTCTGACCCAAGTCTGTATGTGTGGGGGGAGCAAGTGCCTGACCCAAGTCTGTATGTGTGGGGGGAGCAAGTGCCTGACCCAAGTCTGTATGTGTGGGGGGAGCAAGTGTCTGACCCAAGTCTGTATGTATGGGGGGAGCAAGTGCCTGACCCAAGTCTGTATGTGTGGGGGGAGCAAGTGTCTGACCCAAGTCTGTATGTGTGGGGGGAGCAAGTGCCTGACCCAAGTCTGTATGTGTGGGGGGAGCAAGTGTCTGACCCAAGTCTGTTTGTGTGGGGGGAGCAAGTCTGTATGTGTGGGGGGAGCAAGTGTCTGACCCAAGTCTGTATGTGTGGGGGGAGCAAGTGCCTGACCCAAGTCTGTATGTGTGGGGGGAGCAAGTGTCTGACCCAAGTCTGTATGTGTTGGTGGGAGCAAGTGTCTGACCCAAGTCTGTATGTGTGGGGGAGCAAGTGTCTGTATGTGTGGGGGGAGCAAGTGTCTGACCCAAGTCTGTATGTGTGGGGGGGAGCAAGTGCCTGACCCAAGTCTGTATGTGTGGGGGGAGCAAGTGCCTAACCCAAGTCTGTATGTGTGGGGGGAGCAAGTCTGTATGTGTGGGGGGAGCAAGTGCCTGACCCAAGTCTGTATGTGTGGGGGGAGCAAGTGTCTGACCCAAGTCTGTATGTGAGTGGGGAGCAAGTGCCTGACCCAAGTCTGTATGTGTGGGGGGAGCAAGTGCCTGACCCAAGTCTGTATGTATGGGTGGAGCAAGTGCCTGACCCAAGTCTGTATGTGTGGGGGGAGCCTGACCCAAGTCTGTATGTGTGGGGGGAGCTAGTGTCTGACCCAAGTCTGTAAGTGTGGGGGGAGCTAGTGTCTGACCCAAGTCTGTATGTGTGGAGGGAGCAAGTGCCTGACCCAAGTCTGTATGTGTGTGGGGAGCAAGTGCCTGACTCAAGTCTGTATGTGTGGGGGGAGCAAGTGTCTGACCCAAATCTGTATGTGTGGGGGGAGCAAGTGTCTGATCCAAGTCTGTATGTGTGGGGGGAGCAAGTGCCTGACCCAAGTCTGTATGTGTAGGGGGAGCAAGTGCCTGACCCAAGTCTGTATGTGTGGGGAGAGCAAGTGTCTGACCCAAGTCTGTATGTGTGGGGGGAGCAAGTGTCTGACCCAAGTCTGTATGTGTGGGGGGAGCAAGTGCCTGACCCAAGTCTGTATGTGTGGGGGGAGCAAGTGTCTGACCCAAGTCTGTATGTGTGGGGGGAGCAAGTGCCTGACCCAGGTCTGTATGTGTGGGGGGAGCAAGTGTCTGACCCAAGTCTGTATGTGTGGGGGAGCAAGTGCCTGACCCAAGTCTGCATGTGTGGGGGGAGCAAGTGCCTTACCCAAGTCTGTATGTGTGGGGGGAGCAAGTGTCTGACCCAAGTCTGTATGTGTAGGGGGAGCAAGTGTCTGACCCAAGTCTGTATGTGTGGGGGGAGCAAGTGTCTGACCCAAGTCTGTATGTGTGGGGGGAGCAAGTGTCTGACCCAAGTCTGTATGTGTGGGGGGAGCAAGTGCCTGACCCAAGTCTGTATGTGTGGGGGGAGCAAGTGTCTGACCCAAGTCTGTATGTGTGGGGGGGAGCAAGTGCCTGACCCAAGTCTGTATGTGTGGGGGGAGCAAGTGTCTGACCCAAGTCTGTATGTGTGGGGGGAGCAAGTGCCTGACCCAAGTCTGTATGTGTGGGGGGAGCAAGTGCCTGACCAAAGTCTGTATGTGTGGGCGGAGCAAGTGCCTGACCCAAGTCTGTATGTGTGGGGGGAGCAAGTGCCTGACCCAAGTCTGTATGTATGGGGGGTGCAAGTGCCTGACCCAAGTCTGTATGTGTGGGGGGAGCAAGTGTCTGACACAAGTCTGTATGTGTGGGGGGAGCAAGTGCCTGACCCAAGTCTGTATGTGTGGGGGGAGCAAGTGTCTGACCCAAGTCTGTATGAGTGGGGGGAGCAAGTGCCTGACCCAAGTCTGTATGTGTGGGGGGAGCAAGTGCCTGACCCAAGTCTGTATGTGTGGGGGGAGCAAGTGCCTGACCCAAGTCTGTATGTGTGGGGGGAGCAAGTGCCTGACCCAAGTCTGTATGTCTGGGGGGAGCAAGTGCCTGGCCCAAGTCTGTATGTGTGGGGGGAGCAAGTGTCTGACCCAAGTCTGTATGTGTGGGGGGAGCAAGTGTCTGACCCAAGTCTGTATGTGTGGGTGGAGCAAGTGCCTGACCCAAGTCTGTATGTGTGGGGGGAGTCTGACCCAAGTCTGTATGTGTGGGGGGAGCTAGTGTCTGACCCAAGTCTGTATGTGTGGGGGGAGCTAGTGTCTGACCCAAGTCTGTATGTGTAGGGGGAGCAAGTGCCTGACCCAAGTCTGTATGTGTGGAGGGAGCAAGTGCCTGACCCAAGTCTGTACGTGTGTGGGGAGCAAGTGCCTGACTCAAGTCTGTATGTGTGGGGGGAGCAAGTGTCTGACCCAAATCTGTATGTGTGGGGGGAGCAAGTGTCTGATCCAAGTCTGTATGTGTGGGGGGAGCAAGTGCCTGACCCAAGTCTGTATGTGTAGGGGGAGCAAGTGCCTGACCCAAGTCTGTATGTGTGGGGAGAGCAAGTGTCTGACCCAAGTCTGTATGTGTGGGGGGAGCAAGTGTCTGACCCAAGTCTGTATGTGTGGGGGGAGCAAGTGCCTGACCCAAGTCTGTATGTGTGGGGGGAGCAAGTGTCTGACCCAAGTCTGTATGTGTGGGGGGAGCAAGTGCCTGACCCAGGTCTGTATGTGTGGGGGGAGCAAGTGTCTGACCCAAGTCTGTATGTGTGGGGGAGCAAGTGCCTGACCCAAGTCTGCATGTGTGGGGGGAGCAAGTGCCTTACCCAAGTCTGTATGTGTGGGGGGAGCAAGTGTCTGACCCAAGTCTGTATGTGTGGGGGGAGCAAGTGTCTGACCCAAGTCTGTATGTGTGGTGGGAGCAAGTGTCTGACCCAAGTCTGTATGTGTGGGGGGAGCAAGTATCTGACCCAAGTCTGTATGTGTGGGGGGAGCAAGTGCCTGACCCAAGTCTGTATGTGTGGGGGGAGCAAGTGTCTGACCCAAGTCTGTATGTGTGGGGGGGAGCAAGTGCCTGACCCAAGTCTGTATGTGTGGGGGGAGCAAGTGTCTGACCCAAGTCTGTATGTGTGGGGGGAGCAAGTGCCTGACCCAAGTCTGTATGTGTGGGGGGAGCAAGTGCCTGACCCAAGTCTGTATGTGTGGGGGGAGCAAGTGCCTAACCCAAGTCTGTATGTGTGGGGGGAGCAAGTGCCTGACCCAAGTCTGTATGTATGGGGGGTGCAAGTGCCTGACCCAAGTCTGTATGTGTGGGGGGAGCAAGTGTCTGACACAAGTCTGTATGTGTGGGGGGGCAAGTGTCTGACCCAAGTCTGTATGTGTGGGGGGAGCAAGTGCCTGACCCAAGTCTGTATGTGTGGGGGGAGCAAGTGCCTGGCCCAAGTCTGTATGTGTGGGGGGAGCAAGTGCCTGACCCAAGTCTGTATGTGTGAGGGGAGCAAGTGCCTGACCCAAGTCTGTATGTGTGGGGGGAGCAAGTGCCTGACCCAAGTCTGTATGTGTGGGGGGAGCAAGTGTCTGACCCAAGTCTGTATGTGTGGGGGGAGCAAGTGCCTGACCCAAGTCTGTATGTGTGGGGGGGGAGCAAGTGTCTGACCCAAGTCTGTATGTGTGGGGGGAGCAAGTGCCTGACCCAAGTCTGTATGTGTGGGGGGAGCAAGTGCCTGACCCAAATCTGTATGTGTGGGGGGAGCAAGTGTCTGACCCAAGTCTGTATGAGTGGGGGTAGCAAGTGCCTGACCCAAGTCTGTATGTGTGGGGGGAGCAAGTGCCTGACCCAAGTCTGTATGTGTGGGGGGAGCAAGTGCCTGACCCAAGTCTGTATGTGTGGGGGGAGCAAGTGCCTGACCCAAGTCTGTATGTCTGGGGGGAGCAAGTGCCTGGCCCAAGTCTGTATGTGTGGGGGGAGCAAGTGTCTGACCCAAGTCTGTATGTGTGGGGGGAGCAAGTGTCTGACCCAAGTCTGTATGTGTGGGGGGAGCAAGTGCCTGACCCAAGTCTGTATGTGTGGGGGGAGCAAGTGTCTGACCCAAGTCTGTATGTGTGGAGGGAGCAAGTGCCTGACCCAAGTCTGTATGTGTGGGGGGAGCAAGTGTCTGACCCAAGTCTGTATGTGTGGGGGGAGCAAGTGCATGGTCCAAGTCTGTATGTGTGGGGGGAGCAAGTGCCTGACCCAAGTCTGTATGTGTGGGGGGAGCAAGTGCCTGACCCAAGTCTGTATGTGTGGGGGGAGCAAGTGTCTGACCCAAGTCTGTATGTGTGGGGGGGGCAAGTGTCTGACCCAAGTCTGTATGTGTGGGGGGAGCAAGTGCCTGACCCAAGTCTGTATGTGTGGGGGGAGCAAGTGTCTGACCGAAGTCTGTATGTGTGGGGGGAGCAAGTGCCTGACCCAAGTCTGTATGTGTGGGGGGAGCAAGTGCCTGACCCAAGTCTGTATGTGTGGGGGAGCAAGTGCCTGGCCCAAGTCTGTAGGTGTGGGGGGAGCAAGTGTCTGACCCAAGTCTGTATGTGTGGGGGGAGCAAGTGCCTGACCCAAGTCTGTATGTGTGGGGGGAGCAAGTGCCTGACCCAAGTCTGTATGTGTGGGGGGAGCAAGTGCCTGACCCAAGTCTCTATGTGTGGGAGGAGCAAGTGCCTGACCCAAGTCTGTATGTGTGGGGGGAGCAAGTGTCTGACCCAAATCTGTATGTGTTGGTGGGAGCAAGTGTCTGACCCAAGTCTGTATGTGTGGGGGAGCAAGTGTCTGTATGTGTGGGGGGAGCAAGTGTCTGACCCAAGTCTGTATGTGTGGGGGGAAGCAAGTGCCTGACCCAAGTCTGTATGTGTGGGGGGAGCAAGTGCCTAACCCAAGTCTGTATGTGTGGGGGGAGCAAGTCTGTATGTGTGGGGGGAGCAAGTGCCTGACCCAAGTCTGTATGTGTGGGGGGAGCAAGTGTCTGACCCAAGTCTGTATGTGAGTGGGGAGCAAGTGTCTGACCCAAGTCTGTATGTGTGGGGGGAGCAAGTGCCTGACCCAAGTCTGTATGTGTGGGTGGAGCAAGTGCCTGACCCAAGTCTGTATGTGTGGGGGGAGCCTGACCCAAGTCTGTATGTGTGGGGGGAGCTAGTGTCTGACCCAAGTCAGTATGTGTGGGGGGAGCAAGTGCCTGACCCAAGTCTGTATGTGTAGGGGGAGCAAGTGCCTGACCCAAGTCTGTATGTGTGGAGGGAGCAAGTGCCTGACCCAAGTCTGTATGTGTGTGGGGAGCAAGTGCCTGACTCAAGTCTGTATGTGTGGGGGGAGCAAGTGTCTGACCCAAATCTGTATGCGTGGGGGGAGCAAGTGTCCGATCCAAGTCTGTATGTGTGGGGGGAGCAAGTGCCTGACCCAAGTCTGTATGTGTAGGGGGAGCAAGTGCCTGACCCAAGTCTGTATGTGTGGGGAGAGCAAGTGTCTGACCCAAGTCTGTATGTGTGGGGGGAGCAAGTGTCTGACCCAAGTCTGTATGTGTGGGGGGAGCAAGTGCCTGACCCAAGTCTGTATGTGTGGGGGGAGCAAGTGTCTGACCCAAGTCTGTATGTGTGGGGGGAGCAAGTGCCTGACCCAGGTCTGTATGTGTGGGGGGAGCAAGTGTCTGACCCAAGTCTGTATGTGTGGGGGAGCAAGTGCCTGACCCAAGTCTGCATGTGTGGGGGGAGCAAGTGTCTGACCCAAGTCTGTATGTGTGGGGGGAGCAAGTGTCTGACCCAAGTCTGTATGTGTGGGGGGAGCAAGTGTCTGACCCAAGTCTGTATGTGTGGGGGGAGCAAGTGTCTGACCCAAGTCTGTATGTGTGCGGGGAGCAAGTGCCTGACCCAAGTCTGTATGTGTGGGGGGAGCAAGTGTCTGACCCAAGTCTGTATGTGTGGGGGGGAGCAAGTGCCTGACCCAAGTCTGTATGTGTGGGGGGAGCAAGTGTCTGACCCAAGTCTGTATGTGTGGGGGGAGCAAGTGCCTGACCCAAGTCTGTATGTGTGGGGGGAGCAAGTGCCTGACCCAAGTCTGTATGTGTGGGGGGAGCAAGTGCCTGACCCAAGTCTGTATGTGTGGGGGGAGCAAGTGCCTGACCCAAGTCTGTATGTATGGGGGGTGCAAGTGCCTGACCCAAGTCTGTATGTGTGGGGGGAGCAAGTGTCTGACACAAGTCTGTATGTGTGGGGGGGCAAGTGTCTGACCCAAGTCTGTATGTGTGGGGGGAGCAAGTGCCTGACCCAAGTCTGTATGTGTGGGGGGAGCAAGTGCCTGGCCCAAGTCTGTATGTGTGGGGGGAGCAAGTGCCTGACCCAAGTCTGTATGTGTGGGGGGAGCAAGTGCCTGACCCAAGTCTGTATGTGTGGGGGGAGCAAGTGCCTGACCCAAGTCTGTATGTGTGGGGGGAGCAAGTGTCTGACCCAAGTCTGTATGTGTGGGGGGAGCAAGTGCCTGACCCAAGTCTGTATGTGTGGGGGGGAGCAAGTGTCAGACCCAAGTCTGTATGTGTGGGGGGAGCAAGTGCCTGACCCAAGTCTGTATGTGTGGGGGGAGCAAGTGCCTGACCCAAATCTGTATGTGTGGGGGGAGCAAGTGTCTGACCCAAGTCTGTATGAGTGGGGGGAGCAAGTGCCTGACCCAAGTCTGTATGTGTGGGGGGAGCAAGTGCCTGACCCAAGTCTGTATGTGTGGGGGGAGCAAGTGCCTGACCCAAGTCTGTATGTGTGGGGGGAGCAAGTGCCTGACCCAAGTCTGTATGTCTGGGGGGAGCAAGTGCCTGGCCCAAGTCTGTATGTGTGGGGGGAGCAAGTGTCTGACCCAAGTCTGTATGTGTGGGGGGAGCAAGTGTCTGACCCAAGTCTGTATGTGTGGGGAGAGCAAGTGCCTGACCCAAGTCTGTATGTGTGGGGGGAGCAAGTGTCTGACCCAAGTCTGTATGTGTGGAGGGAGCAAGTGCCTGACCCAAGTCTGTATGTGTGGGGGGAGCAAGTGTCTGACCCAAGTCTGTATGTGTGGGGGGAGCAAGTGTCTGACCCAAGTCTGTATGTGTGGGGGGAGCAAGTGTCTGGCCAAAGTCTGTATGTGTGGGGGGAGCAAGTGTCTGACCCAAGTCTGTATGTGTGGGGGGAGCAAGTGCCTGACCCAAGTCTTTTATGTGTGTGGGGGCAAGTGTCTGACCCAAGTCTGTATGTGTGGGGGGAGCAAGTGCCTGACCCAAGTCTGTATGTGTGGGGGGAGCAAGTGCCTGACCCAAGTCTGTATGTGTGGGGTGAGCAAGTGCCTGACCCAAGTCTGTATGTGTGGGGGGAGCGATCCCAAGTCTGTATGTGTGGGGGGAGCAAGTGCCTGGACCAAGTCTGTATGTGTGTGGGGAGCAAGTGTCTGGCCCAAGTCTGTATGTGTGGGGGGAGCAAGTGCCTGACCCAAGTCTGTATGTGTGAGGGGAGCAAGTGCCTGACCCAAGTCTGTATGTGGGGGGAGCAAGTTTCTGACCCAAGTCTGTATGTGTGGGGGGAGCAAGTGCCTGACCCAAGTCTGTATGTGTGGGGGGAGCAAGTGTCTGACCCAAGTCTGTATGTGTGGGGGGAGCAAGTGCCTGACCCAAGTCTGTATGTGTGGGGGGAGCAAGTGTCTGACCCAAGTCTGTATGTGTGGGGGGAGCAAGTGCCTGATCCAAGTCTGTATGTGTGGGGGGAGCAAGTGCCTGACCCAAGTCTGTATGTGTGGGTGGAGCAAGTGCCTGACCCAAGTCTGTATGTGTGGGGGGAGCCTGACCCAAGTCTGTATGTGTGGGGGGAGTCTGTATGTGTGGGGGGAGCAAGTGTCTGATCCAAGTCTGTATGTGTGGGGGGAGCAAGTGCCTGACCAAAGTCTGTATGTGTGGGGGGAGCAAGTGTCTGACCCAAGTCTGTATGTGTGGGGGGAGCAAGTGTCTGACCCAAGTCTGTATGTGTGGGGGGAGCAAGTGCCTGACCCAAGTCTGTATGTGTGGGGGGAGCAAGTGTCTGACCCAAGTCTGTATGTGTGGGGGGAGCAAGTGCCTGACTCAAGTCTGTATGTGTGGGGGGAGCAAGTGTCTGACCCAAGTCTGTATGTGTGGAGGGAGCAAGTGCCTGACCCAAGTCTGTATGTGTGGGGGGAGCAAGTGTCTGACCCAAGTCTGTATGTGTGGGGGGAGCAAGTGTTTGACCCAAGTCTGTATGTATGGGGGGAGCAAGTGCCTGACCCAAGTCTGTATGTGTGGGGGGAGCAAGTGTTTGACCCAAGTCTGTATGTATGGGGGGAGCAAGTGCCTGACCCAAGTCTGTATGTGTGGGGGGAGCAAGTGCCTGACCCAAGTCTGTATGTGTGGGGGGAGCAAGTGTCTGACCCAAGTCTGTATGTGTGGGGGGAGCAAGTGCCTGACCCAAGTCTGTATGTGTGGGGGGAGCAATTGTCTGACCCAAGTCTGTATGTGTGGGGGGAGCAAGTGCCTGACCCAAGTCTATATGTATGGGGGGAGCAAGTGCCTGACCCAAGTCTGTATGTGTGGGGGGAGCAAGTGCCTGACCCAAGTCTGTATGTGTGGGGGGAGCAAGTGCCTGACCCAAGTCTGTATGTGTGTAGGGGAGCAAGTGCCTGACCCAAGTCTGTATGCGTGGGGGGAGCAAGTGCCTGACCCAAGTCTGTATGTGGTGGGGGAGCAAGTGTCTGACCCAAGTCTGTATGTGTGGGGGGAGCAAGTGCCTGACCCAAGTCTGTATGTGTGGGGGGAGCAAGTGCCTGACCCAAGTCTGTATGTGTGGGGGAAGCAAGTGTCTGACCCAAGTCTGTATGTGTGGGTGGAGCAAGTGCCTGACCCAAGTGTGTATGTGTGGGGGGAGCAAGTGCCTGACCCAAGTCTGTATGTGTGGGGGGGAGCAAGTGCCTGACCCAAGTCTGTATGTGTGGGGGGAGCAAGTGCCTGACCCAAGTCTGTATGTGTGTGGGGAGCAAGTGCCTGACCCAAGTCGGTCTGTGTGGGGGGAGCAAGTGTCTGACCCAAGTCTGTATGTGTTGGGGAAGCAAGTCTGTATGTGTGGGGGGAGCAAGTGCCTGACCCAAGTCTGTATGTGTGGGGAGAGCAAGTGCCTGACCCAAGTCTGTATGTGTGGGGGGAGCAAGTGTCTGACCCAAGTCTGTATGTGTGGGGGGAGCAAGTGTCTGACCCAAGTCTATATGTGTGGGGGGAGCAATTGTCTGACCCAAGTCTGTATGTGTGGGGGGAGCAAGTGCCTGACCCAAGTCTGTATGTGTGGGGGGAGCAAGTGCCTGACCCAAGTCTGTATGTGTGGGGGGAGCAAGTGTCTGACCCAAGTCTGTATGTATGGGGGGAGCAAGTGCCTGACCCAAGTCTGTATGTGTGGGGGGAGCAAGTGTCTGATCCAAGTCTGTATGTGTGGGGGGAGCAAGTGCCTGACCCAAGTCTGTATGTGTGGGGGGAGCAAGTGTCTGACCCAAGTCTGTATGTGTTGGGGGAGCAAGTCTGTATGTGTGGGGGGAGCAAGTGTCTGACCCAAGTCTGTATGTGTGGGGGGAGCAAGTGCCTGACCCAAGTCTGTATGTGTGGGGGGAGCAAGTGTCTGACCCAAGTCTGTATGTGTTGGTGGGAGCAAGTGTCTGACCCAAGTCTGTATGTGTGGGGGAGCAAGTGTCTGTATGTGTGGGGGGAGCAAGTGTCTGACCCAAGTCTGTATGTGTGGGGGGGAGCAAGTGCCTGACCCAAGTCTGTATGTGTGGGGGGAGCAAGTGCCTAACCCAAGTCTGTATGTGTGGGGGGAGCAAGTCTGTATGTGTGTGGGGAGCAAGTGCCTGACCCAAGTCTGTATGTGTGGGGGGAGCAAGTGTCTGACCCAAGTCTGTATGTGAGTGGGGAGCAAGTGTCTGACCCAAGTCTGTATGTGTGGGGGGAGCAAGTGCCTGACCCAAGTCTGTATGTGTGGGGGGAGCAAGTGTCTGACCCAAGTCTGTATGTGTGGGGGGAGCAAGTGCCTGACCCAAGTCTGTATGTGTGGGTGGAGCAAGTGCCTGACCCAAGTCTGTATGTGTGGGGGGAGCCTGACCCAAGTCTGTATGTGTGGGGGGAGTCTGTATGTGTGGGGAGAGCAAGTGTCTGACCCAAGTCTGTATGTGTGGGGGGAGCAAGTGCCTGACCAAAGTCTGTATGTGTGGGGGGAGCAAGTGTCTGACCCAAGTCTGTATGTGTGGGGGGAGCAAGTGTCTGACCCAAGTCTGTATGTGTGGGGGGAGCAAGTGCCTGACCCAAGTCTGTATGTGTGGGGGGAGCAAGTGTCTGACCCAAGTCTGTATGTGTGGGGGGAGCAAGTGCCTGACTCAAGTCTGTATGTGTGGGGGGAGCAAGTGTCTGACCCAAGTCTGTATGTGTGGAGGGAGCAAGTGCCTGACCCAAGTCTGTATGTGTGGGGGGAGCAAGTGTCTGACCCAAGTCTGTATGTGTGGGGGGAGCAAGTGTTTGACCCAAGTCTGTATGTATGGGGGGAGCAAGTGCCTGACCCAAGTCTGTATGTGTGGGGGGAGCAAGTGTTTGACCCAAGTCTGTATGTATGGGGGGAGCAAGTGCCTGACCCAAGTCTGTATGTGTGGGGGGAGCAAGTGCCTGACCCACGTCTGTATGTGTGGGGGGAGCAAGTGTCTGACCCAAGTCTGTATGTGTGGGGGGAGCAAGTGCCTGACCCAAGTCTGTATGTGTGGGGGGAGCAATTGTCTGACCCAAGTCTGTATGTGTGGGGGGAGCAAGTGCCTGACCCAAGTCTGTATGTATGGGGGGAGCAAGTGCCTGACCCAAGTCTGTATGTGTGGGGGGAGCAAGTGCCTGACCCAAGTCTGTATGTGTGGGGGGAGCAAGTGCCTGACCCAAGTCTGTATGTGTGTAGGGGAGCAAGTGCCTGACCCAAGTCTGTATGCGTGGGGGGAGCAAGTGCCTGACCCAAGTCTGTATATGGTGGGGGAGCAAGTGTCTGACCCAAGTCTGTATGTGTGGGGGGAGCAAGTGCCTGACCCAAGTCTGTATGTGTGGGGGGAGCAAGTGCCTGACCCAAGTCTGTATGTGTGGGGGGAGCAAGTGTCTGACCCAAGTCTGTATGTGTGGGTGGAGCAAGTGCCTGACCCAAGTGTGTATGTGTGGGGGGAGCAAGTGCCTGACCCAAGTCTGTATGTGTGGGGGGGAGCAAGTGCCTGACCCAAGTCGGTATGTGTGGGGGGAGCAAGTGCCTGACCCAAGTCTGTATGTGTGTGGGGAGCAAGTGTCTGACCCAAGTCTGTATGTGTTGGGGAAGCAAGTCTGTATGTGTGGGGGGAGCAAGTGCCTGACCCAAGTCTGTATGTGTGGGGAGAGCAAGTGCCTGACCCAAGTCTGTATGTGTGGGGGGAGCAAGTGTCTGACCCAAGTCTGTATGTGTGGGGGGAGCAAGTGTCTGACCCAAGTCTATATGTGTGGGGGGAGCAATTGTCTGACCCAAGTCTGTATGTGTGGGGGGAGCAAGTGCCTGACCCAAGTCTGTATGTGTGGGGGGAGCAAGTGCCTGACCCAAGTCTGTATGTGTGGGGGGAGCAAGTGTCTGACCCAAGTCTGTATGTATGGGGGGAGCAAGTGCCTGACCCAAGTCTGTATGTGTGGGGGGCGCAAGTGTCTGATCCAAGTCTGTATGTGTGGGGGGAGCAAGTGCCTGACCCAAGTCTGTATGTGTGGGGGGAGCAAGTGTCTGACCCAAGTCTGTATGTGTTGGGGGAGCAAGTCTGTATGTGTGGGGGGAGCAAGTGTCTGACCCAAGTCTGTATGTGTGGGGGGAGCAAGTGCCTGACCCAAGTCTGTATGTGTGGGGGGAGCAAGTGTCTGACCCAAGTCTGTATGTGTTGGTGGGAGCAAGTGTCTGACCCAAGTCTGTATGTGTGGGGGAGCAAGTGTCTGTATGTGTGGGGGGAGCAAGTGTCTGACCCAAGTCTGTATGTGTGGGGGGGAGCAAGTGCCTGACCCAAGTCTGTATGTGTGGGGGGAGCAAGTGCCTAACCCAAGTCTGTATGTGTGGGGGGAGCAAGTCTGTATGTGTGTGGGGAGCAAGTGCCTGACCCAAGTCTGTATGTGTGGGGGGAGCAAGTGTCTGACCCAAGTCTGTATGTGAGTGGGGAGCAAGTGTCTGACCCAAGTCTGTATGTGTGGGGGGAGCAAGTGCCTGACCCAAGTCTGTATGTGTGGGGGGAGCAAGTGTCTGACCCAAGTCCGTATGTGTGGGGGGAGCAAGTGCCTGACCCAAGTCTGTATGTGTGGGGGGAGCAAGTGTCTGACCCAAGTCTGTATGTGTGGGGGGGAGCAAGTGCCTGACCCAAGTCTGTATGTGTGGGGGGAGCAAGTGTCTGACCCAAGTCTGTATGTGTGGGGGGAGCAAGTGCCTGACCCAAGTCTGTATGTGTGGGGGGAGCAAGTGCCTGACCCAAGTCTGTATGTGTGGGGGGAGCAAGTGCCTGACCCAAGTCTGTATGTGTGGGGGGAGCAAGTGCCTGACCCAAGTCTGTATGTATGGGGGGTGCAAGTGCCTGACCCAAGTCTGTATGTGTGGGGGGAGCAAGTGTCTGACACAAGTCTGTATGTGTGGGGGGGCAAGTGTCTGACCCAAGTCTGTATGTGTGGGGGGAGCAAGTGCCTGACCCAAGTCTGTATGTGTGGGGGGAGCAAGTGCCTGGCCCAAGTCTGTATGTGTGGGGGGAGCAAGTGCCTGACCCAAGTCTGTATGTGTGGGGGGAGCAAGTGCCTGACCCAAGTCTGTATGTGTGGGGGGAGCAAGTGCCTGACCCAAGTCTGTATGTGTGGGGGGAGCAAGTGTCTGACCCAAGTCTGTATGTGTGGTGGGAGCAAGTGCCTGACCCAAGTCTGTATGTGTGGGGGGGAGCAAGTGTCTGACCCAAGTCTGTATGTGTAGGGGGAGCAAGTGCCTGACCCAAGTCTGTATGTGTGGGGGGAGCAAGTGCCTGACCCAAATCTGTATGTGTGGGGGGAGCAAGTGTCTGACCCAAGTCTGTATGAGTGGGGGGAGCAAGTGCCTGACCCAAGTCTGTATGTGTGGGGGGAGCAAGTGCCTGACCCGAGTCTGTATGTGTGGGTGGAGCAAGTGCCTGACCCAAGTCTGTATGTGTGGGGGGAGCAAGTGCCTGACCCAAGTCTGTATGTCTGGGGCGAGCAAGTGCCTGGCCCAAGTCTGTATGTGTGGGGGGAGCAAGTGTCTGACCCAAGTCTGTATGTGTGGGTGGAGCAAGTGCCTGACCCAAGTCTGTATGTGTGGGGGGAGCCTGACCCAAGTCTGTATGTGTGGGGGGAGCTAGTGTCTGACCCAAGTCTGTATGTGTGGGGGGAGCTAGTGTCTGACCCAAGTCTGTATGTGTAGGGGGAGCAAGTGCCTGACCCAAGTCTGTATGTGTGGAGGGAGCAAGTGCCTGACCCAAGTCTGTATGTGTGTGGGGAGCAAGTGCCTGACTCAAGTCTGTATGTGTGGGGGGAGCAAGTGTCTGACCCAAATCTGTATGTGTGGGGGGAGCAAGTGTCTGATCCAAGTCTGTATGTGTGGGGGGAGCAAGTGCCTGACCCAAGTCTGTATGTGTAGGGGGAGCAAGTGCCTGACCCAAGTCTGTATGTGTGGGGAGAGCAAGTGTCTGACCCAAGTCTGTATGTGTGGGGGGAGCAAGTGCCTGACCCAAGTCTGTATGTGTGGGGGGAGCAAGTGCCTGACCCAAGTCTGTATGTGTGGGGGGAGCAAGTGCCTGACCCAAGTCTGTATGTGTGGGGGGAGCAAGTGCCTGACCCAAGTCTGTATGTATGGGGGGTGCAATTGCCTGACCCAAGTCTGTATGTGTGGGTGGAGCAAGTGTCTGAAACAAGTCTGTATGTGTGGGGGGGCAAGTGTCTGACCCAAGTCTGTATGTGTGGGGGGAGCAAGTGCCTGACCCAAGTCTGTATGTGTGGGGGGAGCAAGTGCCTGGCCCAAGTCTGTATGTGTGGGGGGAGCAAGTGCCTGACCCAAGTCTGTATGTGTGGGGGGAGCAAGTGCCTGACCCAAGTCTGTATGTGTGGGGGGAGCAAGTGCCTGACCCAAGTCTGTATGTGTGGGGGGGAGCAAGTGTCTGACGCAAGTCTGTATGTGTGGGGGGAGCAAGTGCCTGACCCAAGTCTGTATGTGTGGGGGGAGCAAGTGTCTGACCCAAGTCTGTATGAGTGGGGGGAGCAAGTGCCTGACCCAAGTCTGTATGTGTGGGGGGAGCAAGTGCCTGACCCAAGTCTGTATGTGTGGGGGGAGCAAGTGCCTGACCCAAGTCTGTATGTGTGGGGGGAGCAAGTGCCTGACCCAAGTCTGTATGTCTGGGGGGAGCAAGTGCCTGGCCCAAGTCTGTATGTGTGGGGGGAGCAAGTGTCTGACCCAAGTCTGTATGTGTGGGGGGAGCAAGTGTCTGACCCAAGTCTGTATGTGTGGGGGGAGCAAGTGTCTGACCCAAGTCTGTATGTGTGGAGGGAGCAAGTGCCTGACCCAAGTCTGTATGTGTGGGGGGAGCAAGTGTCTGACCCAAGTCTGTATGTTTGGGGGGAGCAAGTGCCTGGTCCAAGTCTGTATGTGTGGGGGGGGCAAGTGCCTGACCCAAGTCTGTATGTGTGGGGGGAGCAAGTGCCTGACCCAAGTCTGTATGTGTGGGGGGAGCAAGTGCCTGACCCAAGTCTGTATGTCTGGGGGGAGCAAGTGCCTGGCCCAAGTCTGTATGTGTGGGGGGAGCAAGTGCCTGACCCAAGTCTGTATGTGTGGGGGGAGCAAGTGTCTGACCCAAGTCTGTATGGGGGGGGGGGGCAAGTGTCTGACCCAAGTCTGTATGTGTCGGGGGAGCAAGTGCCTGACCCAAGTCTGTATGTGTGGGGGGAGCAAGTGTCTGACCCAAGTCTGTATGTGTGGGGGGAGCAAGTGCCTGACCCAAGTCTGTATGTGTGGGGGGAGCAAGTGCCTGACCCAAGTCTGTATGTGTGGGGGGAGCAAGTGCCTGGCCCAAGTCTGTAGGTGTGGGGGGAGCAAGTGTCTGACCCAAGTCTGTATGTGTGGGGGGAGCAAGTGCCTGACCCAAGTCTGTATGTGTGTGGGGAGCAAGTGCCTGACTCAAGTCTGTATGTGTGGGGGGAGCAAGTGTCTGACCCAAATCTGTATGTGTGGGGGGAGCAAGTGTCTGATCCAAGTCTGTATGTGTGGGGGGAGCAAGTGCCTGACCCAAGTCTGTATGTGTAGGGGGAGCAAGTGCCTGACCCAAGTCTGTATGTGTGGGGAGAGCAAGTGTCTGACCCAAGTCTGTATGTGTGGGGGGAGCAAGTGCCTGACCCAAGTCTGTATGTGTGGGGGGAGCAAGTGCCTGACCCAAGTCTGTATGTGTGGGGGGAGCAAGTGCCTGACCCAAGTCTGTATGTGTGGGGGGAGCAAGTGCCTGACCCAAGTCTGTATGTATGGGGGGTGCAAGTGCCTGACCCAAGTCTGTATGTGTGGGGGGAGCAAGTGTCTGACACAAGTCTGTATGTGTGGGGGGGCAAGTGTCTGACCCAAGTCTGTATGTGTGGGGGGAGCAAGTGCCTGACCCAAGTCTGTATGTGTGGGGGGGAGCAAGTGCCTGGCCCAAGTCTGTATGTGTGGGGGGAGCAAGTGCCTGACCCAAGTCTGTATGTGTGGGGGGTGCAAGTGCCTGACCCAAGTCTGTATGTGTGGGGGGAGCAAGTGCCTGACCCAAGTCTGTATGTGTGGGGGGAGCAAGTGTCTGACCCAAGTCTGTATGTGTGGGGGGAGCAAGTGCCTGACCCAAGTCTGTATGTGTGGGGGGGAGCAAGTGTCTGACGCAAGTCTGTATGTGTGGGGGGAGCAAGTGCCTGACCCAAGTCTGTATGTGTGGGGGGAGCAAGTGTCTGACCCAAGTCTGTATGAGTGGGGGGAGCAAGTGCCTGACCCAAGTCTGTATGTGTGGGGGGAGCAAGTGCCTGACCCAAGTCTGTATGTGTGGGGGGAGCAAGTGCCTGACCCAAGTCTGTATGTGTGGGGGGAGCAAGTGCCTGACCCAAGTCTGTATGTCTGGGGGGAGCAAGTGTCTGACCCAAGTCTGTATGTGTGGGGGGAGCAAGTGCCTGACCCAAGTCTGTATGTGTGGGGGGAGCAAGTGTCTGACCCAAGTCTGTATGTGTGGAGGGAGCAAGTGCCTGACCCAAGTCTGTATGTGTGGGGGGAGCAAGTGTCTGACCCAAGTCTGTATGTGTGGGGGGAGCAAGTGCCTGGTCCAAGTCTGTATGTGTGGGGGGAGCAAGTGCCTGACCCAAGTCTGTATGTGTGGGGGGAGCAAGTGCCTGACCCAAGTCTGTATGTCTGGGGGGAGCAAGTGCCTGGCCCAAGTCTGTATGTGTGGGGGGAGCAAGTGCCTGACTCAAGTCTGTATGTGTGGGGGGAGCAAGTGTCTGACCCAAGTCTGTATGTGTGGGGGGGGCAAGTGTCTGACCCAAGTCTGTATGTGTGGGGGGAGCAAGTGCCTGACCCAAGTCTGTATGTGTGGGGGGAGCAAGTGTCTGACCCAAGTCTGTATGTGTGGGGGGAGCAAGTGCCTGACCCAAGTCTGTATGTGTGGGGGGGGGAGAAGTGCCTGACCCAAGTCTGTATGTGTGGGGGGAGCAAGTGCCTGGCCCAAGTCTGTAGGTGTGGGGGGAGCAAGTGTCTGACCCAAGTCTGTATGTGGGGGGGAGCAAGTGCCTGACCCAAGTCTGTATGTGTGGGGGGAGCAAGTGCCTGACCCAAGTCTGTATGTGTGGGGGGAGCAAGTGCCTGACCCAAGTCTCTATGTGTGGGGGGATCAAGTGCCTGACCCAAGTCTCTATGTGTGGGGGGAGCAAGTGCCTGACCCAAGTCTGTATGTGTGGGGGGAGCAAGTGTCTGACCCAAATCTGTATGTGTTGGTGGGAGCAAGTGTCTGACCCAAGTCTGTATGTGTGGGGGAGCAAGTGTCTGTATGTGTGGGGGGAGCAAGTGTCTGACCCAAGTCTGTATGTGTGGGGGGGAGCAAGTGCCTGACCCAAGTCTGTATGTGTGGGGGGAGCAAGTGCCTAACCCAAGTCTGTATGTGTGGGGGGAGCAAGTCTGTATGTGTGGGGGGAGCAAGTGCCTGACCCAAGTCTGTATGTGTGGGGGGAGCAAGTGTCTGACCCAAGTCTGTATGTGAGTGGGGAGCAAGTGTCTGACCCAAGACTGTATGTGTGGGGGGAGCAAGTGCCTGACCCAAGTCTGTATGTGTGGGTGGAGCAAGTGCCTGACCCAAGTCTGTATGTGTGGGGGGAGCCTGACCCAAGTCTGTATGTGTGGGGGGAGCTAGTGTCTGACCCAAGTCTGTATGTGTGGGGGGAGCAAGTGCCTGACCCAAGTCTGTATGTGTAGGGGGAGCAAGTGCCTGACCCAAGTCTGTATGTGTGGAGGGAGCAAGTGCCTGACCCAAGTCTGTATGTGTGTGGGGAGCAAGTGCCTGACTCAAGTCTGTATGTGTGGGGGGAGCAAGTGCCTGACCCAAGTCTGTATGTGTGGGGGGAGCAAGTGCCTGGCCCAAGTCTGTAGGTGTGGGGGGAGCAAGTGTCTGACCCAAGTCTGTATGTGTGGGGGGAGCAAGTGCCTGACCCAAGTCTGTATGTGTGGGGGGAGCAAGTGCCTGGCCCAAGTCTGTATGTGTGGGGGGAGCAAGTGCCTGACCCAAGTCTGTATGTGTGGGGGGAGCAAGTGCCTGGCCCAAGTCTGTATGTGTGGGGGGAGCAAGTGCCTGACCCAAGTCTGTATGTGTGGGGGGAGCAAGTGCCTGACCCAAGTCTGTATGTGTGGGGGGAGCAAGTGCCTGACCCAAGTCTGTATGTGTGGGGGGAGCAAGTGTCTGACCCAAGTCTGTATGTGTGGGGGGAGCAAGTGCCTGACCCAAGTCTGTATGTGTGGGGGGGAGCAAGTGTCTGACGCAAGTCTGTATGTGTGGGGGGAGCAAGTGCCTGACCCAAGTCTGTATGTGTGGGGGGAGCAAGTGCCTGACCCAAATCTGTATGTGTGGGGGGAGCAAGTGTCTGACCCAAGTCTGTATGAGTGGGGGGAGCAAGTGCCTGACCCAAGTCTGTATGTGTGGGGGGAGCAAGTGCCTGACCCAAGTCTGTATGTGTGGGGGGAGCAAGTGCCTGACCCAAGTCTGTATGTGTGGGGGGAGCAAGTGCCTGACCCAAGTCTGTATGTCTGGGGGGTGCAAGTGTCTGACCCAAGTCTGTATGTGTGGGGGGAGCAAGTGCCTGACCCAAGTCTGTATGTGTGGGGGGAGCAAGTGTCTGACCCAAGTCTGTATGTGTGGAGGGAGCAAGTGCCTGACCCAAGTCTGTATGTGTGGGGGGAGCAAGTGTCTGACCCAAGTCTGTATGTGTGGGGGGAGCAAGTGCCTGGTCCAAGTCTGTATGTGTGGGGGGAGCAAGTGCCTGACCCAAGTCTGTATGTGTGGGGGGAGCAAGTGCCTGACCCAAGTCTGTATGTCTGGGGGGAGCAAGTGCCTGGCCCAAGTCTGTATGTGTGGGGGGAGCAAGTGCCTGACCCAAGTCTGTATGTGTGGGGGGAGCAAGTGTCTGACCCAAGTCTGTATGTGTGGGGGGGGCAAGTGTCTGACCCAAGTCTGTATGTGTGGGGGGAGCAAGTGCCTGACCCAAGTCTGTATGTGTGGGGGGAGCAAGTGTCTGACCCAAGTCTGTATGTGTGGGGGGAGCAAGTGCCTGACCCAAGTCTGTATGTGTGGGGGGGGAGAAGTGCCTGACCCAAGTCTGTATGTGTGGGGGGAGCAAGTGCCTGGCCCAAGTCTGTAGGTGTGGGGGGAGCAGGTGTCTGACCCAAGTCTGTATGTGGGGGGGAGCAAGTGCCTGACCCAAGTCTGTATGTGTGGGGGGAGCAAGTGCCTGACCCAAGTCTGTATGTGTGGGGGGAGCAAGTGCCTGACCCAAGTCTCTATGTGTGGGGGGATCAAGTGCCTGACCCAAGTCTCTATGTGTGGGGGGAGCAAGTGCCTGACCCAAGTCTGTATGTGTGGGGGGAGCAAGTGTCTGACCCAAATCTGTATGTGTTGGTGGGAGCAAGTGTCTGACCCAAGTCTGTATGTGTGGGGGAGCAAGTGTCTGTATGTGTGGGGGGAGCAAGTGTCTGACCCAAGTCTGTATGTGTGGGGGGGAGCAAGTGCCTGACCCAAGTCTGTATGTGTGGGGGGAGCAAGTGCCTAACCCAAGTCTGTATGTGTGGGGGGAGCAAGTCTGTATGTGTGGGGGGAGCAAGTGCCTGACCCAAGTCTGTATGTGTGGGGGGAGCAAGTGTCTGACCCAAGTCTGTATGTGAGTGGGGAGCAAGTGTCTGACCCAAGTCTGTATGTGTGGGGGGAGCAAGTGCCTGACCCAAGTCTGTATGTGTGGGTGGAGCAAGTGCCTGACCCAAGTCTGTATGTGTGGGGGGAGCCTGACCCAAGTCTGTATGTGTGGGGGGAGCTAGTGTCTGACCCAAGTCTGTATGTGTGGGGGGAGCAAGTGCCTGACCCAAGTCTGTATGTGTAGGGGGAGCAAGTGCCTGACCCAAGTCTGTATGTGTGGAGGGAGCAAGTGCCTGACCCAAGTCTGTATGTGTGTGGGGAGCAAGTGCCTGACTCAAGTCTGTATGTGTGGGGGGAGCAAGTGCCTGACCCAAGTCTGTATGTGTGGGGGGAGCAAGTGCCTGGCCCAAGTCTGTAGGTGTGGGGGGAGCAAGTGTCTGACCCAAGTCTGTATGTGTGGGGGGAGCAAGTGCCTGACCCAAGTCTGTATGTGTGTGGGGAGCAAGTGCCTGACTCAAGTCTGTATGTGTGGGGGGAGCAAGTGTCTGACCCAAATCTGTATGTATGGGGGGAGCAAGTGTCTGATCCAAGTCTGTATGTGTGGGGGGAGCAAGTGCCTGACCCAAGTCTGTATGTGTAGGGGGAGCAAGTGCCTGACCCAAGTCTGTATGTGTGGGGAGAGCAAGTGTCTGACCCAAGTCTGTATGTGTGGGGGGAGCAAGTGCCTGACCCAAGTCTGTATGTGTGGGGGGAGCAAGTGCCTGACCCAAGTCTGTATGTGTGGGGGGAGCAAGTGCCTGACCCAAGTCTGTATGTGTGGGGGGAGCAAGTGCCTGACCCAAGTCTGTATGTATGGGGGGTGCAAGTGCCTGACCCAAGTCTGTATGTGTGGGGGGAGCAAGTGTCTGACACAAGTCTGTATGTGTGGGGGGGCAAGTGTCTGACCCAAGTCTGTATGTGTGGGGGGAGCAAGTGCCTGACCCAAGTCTGTATGTGTGGGGGGGAGCAAGTGCCTGGCCCAAGTCTGTATGTGTGGGGGGAGCAAGTGCCTGACCCAAGTCTGTATGTGTGGGGGGAGCAAGTGCCTGACCCAAGTCTGTATGTGTGGGGGGAGCAAGTGCCTGACCCAAGTCTGTATGTGTGGGGGGAGCAAGTGTCTGACCCAAGTCTGTATGTGTGGGGGGAGCAAGTGCCTGACCCAAGTCTGTATGTGTGGGGGGGAGCAAGTGTCTGACGCAAGTCTGTATGTGTGGGGGGAGCAAGTGCCTGACCCAAGTCTGTATGTGTGGGGGGAGCAAGTGCCTGACCCAAATCTGTATGTGTGGGGGGAGCAAGTGTCTGACCCAAGTCTGTATGAGTGGGGGGAGCAAGTGCCTGACCCAAGTCTGTATGTGTGGGGGGAGCAAGTGCCTGACCCAAGTCTGTATGTGTGGGGGGAGCAAGTGCCTGACCCAAGTCTGTATGTGTGGGGGGAGCAAGTGCCTGACCCAAGTCTGTATGTCTGGGGGGAGCAAGTGCCTGGCCCAAGTCTGTATGTGTGGGGGGAGCAAGTGTCTGACCCAAGTCTGTATGTGTGGGGGGAGCAAGTGTCTGACCCAAGTCTGTATGTGTGGGGGGAGCAAGTGCCTGACCCAAGTCTGTATGTGTGGGGGGAGCAATTGTCTGACCCAAGTCTGTATGTGTGGAGGGAGCAAGTGCCTGACCCAAGTCTGTATGTGTGGGGGGAGCAAGTGTCTGACCCAAGTCTGTATGTGTGGGGGGAGCAAGTGCCTGGTCCAAGTCTGTATGTGTGGGGGGAGCAAGTGCCTGACCCAAGTCTGTATGTGTGGGGGGAGCAAGTGCCTGACCCAAGTCTGTATGTCTGGGGGGAGCAAGTGCCTGGCCCAAGTCTGTATGTGTGGGGGGAGCAAGTGCCTGACCCAAGTCTGTATGTGTGGGGGGAGCAAGTGTCTGACCCAAGTCTGTATGTGTGGGGGGGGGCAAGTGTCTGACCCAAGTCTGTATGTGTGGGGGGAGCAAGTGCCTGACCCAAGTCTGTATGTGTGGGGGGAGCAAGTGTCTGACCCAAGTCTGTATGTGTGGGGGGAGCAAGTGCCTGACCCAAGTCTGTATGTGTGGGGGGAGCAAGTGCCTGATCCAAGTCTGTATGTGTGGGGGGAGCAAGTGCCTGGCCCAAGTCTGTAGGTGTGGGGGGAGCAAGTGTCTGACCCAAGTCTATATGTGGGGGGGAGCAAGTGCCTGACCCAAGTCTGTATGTGTGGGGGGAGCAAGTGCCTGACCCAAGTCTGTATGTGTGGGGGGAGCAAGTGCCTGACCCAAGTCTCTATGTGTGGGGGGAGCAAGTGCCTGACCCAAGTCTGTATGTGTGGGGGGAGCAAGTGTCTGACCCAAATCTGTATGTGTTGGTGGGAGCAAGTGTCTGACCCAAGTCTGTATGTGTGGGGGAGCAAGTGTCTGTATGTGTGGGGGGAGAAAGTGTCTGACCCAAGTCTGTATGTGTGGGGGGGAGCAAGTGCCTGACCCAAGTCTGTATGTGTGGGGGGAGCAAGTGCCTAACCCAAGTCTGTATGTGTGGGGGGAGCAAGTCTGTATGTGTGGGGGGAGCAAGTGCCTGACCCAAGTCTGTATGTGTGGGGGGAGCAAGTGTCTGACCCAAGTCTGTATGTGAGTGGGGAGCAAGTGTCTGACCCAAGTCTGTATGTGTGGGGGGAGCAAGTGCCTGACCCAAGTCTGTATGTGTGGGTGGAGCAAGTGCCTGACCCAAGTCTGTATGTGTGGGGGGAGCCTGACCCAAGTCTGTATGTGTGGGGGGAGCTAGTGTCTGACCCAAGTCTGTATGTGTGGGGGGAGCAAGTGCCTGACCCAAGTCTGTATGTGTAGGGGGAGCAAGTGCCTGACCCAAGTCTGTATGTGTGGAGGGAGCAAGTGCCTGACCCAAGTCTGTATGTGTGTGGGGAGCAAGTGCCTGACTCAAGTCTGTATGTGGGAGGGGAGCAAGTGTCTGACCCAAATCTGTATGTGTGGGGGGAGCAAGTGTCTGATCCAAGCTGTATGTGTGGGGGGAGCAAGTGCCTGACCCAAGTCTGTATGTGTAGGGGGAGCAAGTGCCTGACCCAAGTCTGTATGTGTGGGGAGAGCAAGTGTCTGACCCAAGTCTGTATGTGTGGGGGGAGCAAGTGGTTGACCCAAGTCTGTATGTGTGGGGGGAGCAAGTGCCTGACCCAAGTCTGTATGTGTGGGGGGAGCAAGTGTCTGACCCAAGTCTGTATGTGTGGGGGGAGCAAGTGCCTGACCCAGGTCTGTATGTGTGGGGGGAGCAAGTGTCTGACCCAAGTCTGTATGTGTGGGGGAGCAAGTGCCTGACCCAAGTCTGCATGTGTGGGGGGAGCAAGTGTCTGACCCAAGTCTGTATGTGTGGGGGGAGCAAGTGTCTGACCCAAGTCTGTATGTGTGGGGGGAGCAAGTGTCTGACCCAAGTCTGTATGTGTGGGGGGAGCAAGTGCCTGACCCAAGTCTGTATGTGTGGGGGGAGCAAGTGTCTGACCCAAGTCTGTATGTGTGGGGGGGAGCAAGTGCCTGACCCAAGTCTGTATGTGTGGGGGGAGCAAGTGTCTGACCCAAGTCTGTATGTGTGGGGGGAGCAAGTGCCTGACCCAAGTCTGTATGTGTGGGGGGAGCAAGTGCCTGACCCAAGTCTGTATGTGTGGGGGGAGCAAGTGCCTGACCCAAGTCTGTATGTGTGGGGGGAGCAAGTGCCTGACCCAAGTCTGTATGTATGGGGGGTGCAAGTGCCTGACCCAAGTCTGTATGTGTGGGGGGAGCAAGTGTCTGACACAAGTCTGTATGTGTGGGGGGGCAAGTGTCTGACCCAAGTCTGTATGTGTGGGGGGAGCAAGTGCCTGACCCAAGTCTGTATGTGTGGGGGGAGCAAGTGCCTGGCCCAAGTCTGTATGTGTGGGGGGAGCAAGTGCCTGACCCAAGTCTGTATGTGTGGGGGGAGCAAGTGCCTGACCCAAGTCTGTATGTGTGGGGGGAGCAAGTGCCTGACCCAAGTCTGTATGTGTGGGTGGAGCAAGTGTCTGACCCAAGTCTGTATGTGTGGGGGGAGCAAGTGCCTGACCCAAGTCTGTATGTGTGGGGGGGAGCAAGTGTCTGACCCAAGTCTGTATGTGTGGGGGGAGCAAGTGCCTGACCCAAGTCTGTATGTGTGGGGGGAGCAAGTGCCTGACCCAAATCTGTATGTGTGGGGGGAGCAAGTGTCTGACCCAAGTCTGTATGAGTGGGGGGAGCAAGTGCCTGACCCAAGTCTGTATGTGTGGGGGGAGCAAGTGCCTGACCCAAGTCTGTATGTGTGGGGGGAGCAAGTGCCTGACCCAAGTCTGTATGTGTGGGGGGAGCAAGTGCCTGACCCAAGTCTGTATGTCTGGGGGGAGCAAGTGCCTGGCCCAAGTCTGTATGTGTGGGGGGAGCAAGTGTCTGACCCAAGTCTGTATGTGTGGGGGGAGCAAGTGTCTGACCCAAGTCTGTATGTGTGGGGGGAGCAAGTGCCTGACCCAAGTCTGTATGTGTGGGGGGAGCAAGTGTCTGACCCAAGTCTGTATGTGTGGAGGGAGCAAGTGCCTGACCCAAGTCTGTATGTGTGGGGGGAGCAAGTGTCTGACCCAAGTCTGTATGTGTGGGGGGAGCAAGTGCCTGGTCCAAGTCTGTATGTGTGGGGGGAGCAAGTGCCTGACCCAAGTCTGTATGTGTGGGGGGAGCAAGTGCCTGACCCAAGTCTGTATGTGTGGGGGGAGCAAGTGCCTGACCCAAGTCTGTATGTCTGGGGGGAGCAAGTGCCTGGCCCAAGTCTGTATGTGTGGGGGGAGCAAGTGCCTGACCCAAGTCTGTATGTGTGGGGGGAGCAAGTGTCTGACCCAAGTCTGTATGTGTGGGGGGGCAAGTGTCTGACCCAAGTCTGTATGTGTGGGGGGAGCAAGTGCCTGACCCAAGTCTGTATGTGTGGGGGGAGCAAGTGTCTGACCCAAGTCTGTATGTGTGGGGGGAGCAAGTGCCTGACCCAAGTCTGTATGGGGGGGAGCAAGTGCCTGACCCAAGTCTGTATGTGTGGGGGGAGCAAGTGCCTGGCCCAAGTCTGTATGTGTGGGGGGAGCAAGTGTCTGACCCAAGTCTGTATGTGTGGGGGGAGCAAGTGCCTGACCCAAGTCTGTATGTGTGGGGGGAGCAAGTGCCAGACCCAAGTCTGTATGTGTGGGGGGAGCAAGTGCCTGACCCAAGTCTCTATGTGTGGGGGGAGCAAGTGCCTGACCCAAGTCTGTATGTGTGGGGGGAGCAAGTGGTTGACCCAAGTCTGTATGTGTGGGGGGAGCAAGTGCCTGACCCAAGTCTGTATGTGTGGGGGGAGCAAGTGTCTGACCCAAGTCTGTATGTGTGGGGGGAGCAAGTGACTGACCCAGGTCTGTATGTGTGGGGGGAGCAAGTGTCTGACCCAAGTCTGTATGTGTGGGGGAGCAAGTGCCTGACTCAAGTCTGCATGTGTGGGGGGAGCAAGTGTCTGACCCAAGTCTGTATGTGTGGGGGGAGCAAGTGTCTGACCCAAGTCTGTATGTGTGGGGGGAGCAAGTGTCTGACCCAAGTCTGTATGTGTGGGGGGAGCAAGTGCCTGACCCAAGTCTGTATGTGTGGGGGGAGCAAGTGTCTGACCCAAGTCTGTATGTGTGGGGGGGAGCAAGTGCCTGACCCAAGTCTGTATGTGTGGGGGGAGCAAGTGCCTGACCCAAGTCTGTATGTGTGGGGGGAGCAAGTGCCTGACCCAAGTCTGTATGTGTGGGGGGAGCAAGTGCCTGACCCAAGTCTGTATGTATGGGGGGTGCAAGTGCCTGACCCAAGTCTGTATGTGTGGGGGGAGCAAGTGTCTGACACAAGTCTGTATGTGTGGGGGGGCAAGTGTCTGACCCAAGTCTGTATGTGTGGGGGGAGCAAGTGCCTGACCCAAGTCTGTATGTGTGGGGGGAGCAAGTGCCTGGCCCAAGTCTGTATGTGTGGGGGGAGCAAGTGCCTGACCCAAGTCTGTATGTGTGGGGGGAGCAAGTGCCTGACCCAAGTCTGTATGTGTGGGGGGAGCAAGTGCCTGACCCAAGTCTGTATGTGTGGGGGGAGCAAGTGTCTGACCCAAGTCTGTATGTGTGGGGGGAGCAAGTGCCTGACCCAAGTCTGTATGTGTGGGGGGGAGCAAGTGTCTGACCCAAGTCTGTATGTGTGGGGGGAGCAAGTGCCTGACCCAAGTCTGTATGTGTGGGGGGAGCAAGTGCCTGACCCAAACTGTATGTGTGGGGGGAGCAAGTGTCTGACCCAAGTCTGTATGAGTGGGGGGAGCAAGTGCCTGACCCAAGTCTGTATGTGTGGGGGGAGCAAGTGCCTGACCCAAGTCTGTATGTGTGGGGGGAGCAAGTGCCTGACCCAAGTCTGTATGTGTGGGGGGAGCAAGTGCCTGACCCAAGTCTGTATGTCTGGGGGGAGCAAGTGCCTGGCCCAAGTCTGTATGTGTGGGGGGAGCAAGTGTCTGACCCAAGTCTGTATGTGTGGGGGGAGCAAGTGTCTGACCCAAGTCTGTATGTGTGGGGGGAGCAAGTGCCTGACCCAAGTCTGTATGTGTGGGGGGAGCAAGTGTCTGACCCAAGTCTGTATGTGTGGAGGGAGCAAGTGCCTGACCCAAGTCTGTATGTGTGGGGGGAGCAAGTGTCTGACCCAAGTCTGTATGTGTGGGGGGAGCAAGTGCCTGGTCCAAGTCTGTATGTGTGGGGGGAGCAAGTGCCTGACCCAAGTCTGTATGTGTGGGGGGAGCAAGTGCCTGACCCAAGTCTGTATGTGTGGGGGGAGCAAGTGCCTGACCCAAGTCTGTATGTCTGGGGGGAGCAAGTGCCTGGCCCAAGTCTGTATGTGTGGGGGGAGCAAGTGCCTGACCCAAGTCTGTATGTGTGGGGGGAGCAAGTGTCTGACCCAAGTCTGTATGTGTGGGGGGGCAAGTGTCTGACCCAAGTCTGTATGTGTGGGGGGAGCAAGTGCCTGACCCAAGTCTGTATGTGTGGGGGGAGCAAGTGTCTGACCCAAGTCTGTATGTGTGGGGGGAGCAAGTGCCTGACCCAAGTCTGTATGGGGGGGAGCAAGTGCCTGACCCAAGTCTGTATGTGTGGGGGGAGCAAGTGCCTGGCCCAAGTCTGTATGTGTGGGGGGAGCAAGTGTCTGACCCAAGTCTGTATGTGTGGGGGGAGCAAGTGCCTGACCCAAGTCTGTATGTGTGGGGGGAGCAAGTGCCAGACCCAAGTCTGTATGTGTGGGGGGAGCAAGTGCCTGACCCAAGTCTCTATGTGTGGGGGGAGCAAGTGCCTGACCCAAGTCTGTATGTGTGGGGGGAGCAAGTGGTTGACCCAAGTCTGTATGTGTGGGGGGAGCAAGTGCCTGACCCAAGTCTGTATGTGTGGGGGGAGCAAGTGTCTGACCCAAGTCTGTATGTGTGGGGGGAGCAAGTGCCTGACCCAGGTCTGTATGTGTGGGGGGAGCAAGTGTCTGACCCAAGTCTGTATGTGTGGGGGAGCAAGTGCCTGACCCAAGTCTGCATGTGTGGGGGGAGCAAGTGTCTGACCCAAGTCTGTATGTGTGGGGGGAGCAAGTGTCTGACCCAAGTCTGTATGTGTGGGGGGAGCAAGTGTCTGACCCAAGTCTGTATGTGTGGGGGGAGCAAGTGCCTGACCCAAGTCTGTATGTGTGGGGGGAGCAAGTGTCTGACCCAAGTCTGTATGTGTGGGGGGGAGCAAGTGCCTGACCCAAGTCTGTATGTGTGGGGGGAGCAAGTGTCTGACCCAAGTCTGTATGTGTGGGGGGAGCAAGTGCCTGACCCAAGTCTGTATGTGTGGGGGGAGCAAGTGCCTGACCCAAGTCTGTATGTGTGGGGGGAGCAAGTGCCTGACCCAAGTCTGTATGTGTGGGGGGAGCAAGTGCCTGACCCAAGTCTGTATGTATGGGGGGTGCAAGTGCCTGACCCAAGTCTGTATGTGTGGGGGGAGCAAGTGTCTGACACAAGTCTGTATGTGTGGGGGGGCAAGTGTCTGACCCAAGTCTGTATGTGTGGGGGGAGCAAGTGCCTGACCCAAGTCTGTATGTGTGGGGGGAGCAAGTGCCTGGCCCAAGTCTGTATGTGTGGGGGGAGCAAGTGCCTGACCCAAGTCTGTATGTGTGGGGGGAGCAAGTGCCTGACCCAAGTCTGTATGTGTGGGGGGAGCAAGTGCCTGACCCAAGTCTGTATGTGTGGGGGGAGCAAGTGTCTGACCCAAGTCTGTATGTGTGGGGGGAGCAAGTGCCTGACCCAAGTCTGTATGTGTGGGGGGGAGCAAGTGTCTGACCCAAGTCTGTATGAGTGGGGGGAGCAAGTGCCTGACCCAAGTCTGTATGTGTGGGGGGAGCAAGTGCCTGACCCAAGTCTGTATGTGTGGGGGGAGCAAGTGCCTGACCCAAGTCTGTATGTGTGGGGGGAGCAAGTGCCTGACCCAAGTCTGTATGTCTCGGGGGAGCAAGTGCCTGGCCCAAGTCTGTATGTGTGGGGGGAGCAAGTGTCTGACCCAAGTCTGTATGTGTGGGGGGAGCAAGTGTCTGACCCAAGTCTGTATGTGTGGGGGGAGCAAGTGCCTGACCCAAGTCTGTATGTGTGGGGGGAGCAAGTGTCTGACCCAAGTCTGTATGTGTGGAGGGAGCAAGTGCCTGACCCAAGTCTGTATGTGTGGGGGGAGCAAGTGTCTGACCCAAGTCTGTATGTGTGGGGGGAGCAAGTGCCTGGTCCAAGTCTGTATGTGTGGGGGGAGCAAGTGCCTGACCCAAGTCTGTATGTGTGGGGGGAGCAAGTGCCTGACCCAAGTCTGTATGTGTGGGGGGAGCAAGTGCCTGACCCAAGTCTGTATGTCTGGGGGGAGCAAGTGCCTGGCCCAAGTCTGTATGTGTGGGGGGAGCAAGTGCCTGACCCAAGTCTGTATGTGTGGGGGGAGCAAGTGTCTGACCCAAGTCTGTATGTGTGGGGGGGCAAGTGTCTGACCCAAGTCTGTATGTGTGGGGGGAGCAAGTGCCTGACCCAAGTCTGTATGTGTGGGGGGAGCAAGTGTCTGACCCAAGTCTGTATGTGTGGGGGGAGCAAGTGCCTGACCCAAGTCTGTATGGGGGGGAGCAAGTGCCTGACCCAAGTCTGTATGTGTGGGGGGAGCAAGTGCCTGGCCCAAGTCTGTATGTGTGGGGGGAGCAAGTGTCTGACCCAAGTCTGTATGTGTGGGGGGAGCAAGTGCCTGACCCAAGTCTGTATGTGTGGGGGGAGCAAGTGCCAGACCCAAGTCTGTATGTGTGGGGGGAGCAAGTGCCTGACCCAAGTCTCTATGTGTGGGGGGAGCAAGTGCCTGACCCAAGTCTGTATGTGTGGGGGGAGCAAGTGTCTGACCCAAGTCTGTATGTGTGGGGGGAGCAAGTGTCTGACCCAAGTCTGTATGTGTGGGGGGAGCAAGTGCCTGACCCAAGTCTGTATGTGTGGGGGGAGCAAGTGTCTGACCCAAGTCTGTATGTGTGGGGGGAGCAAGTGCCTGACCCAAGTCTGTATGTGTGGGGGGAACAAGTGTCTGTCCCAAGTCTGTATGTGTGGGGGGAGCAATTGTCTGACCCAAGTCTGTATGTGTGGGTAGAGCAAGTGCCTGGCCCAAGTCTGTATGTGTGTGGGGAGCAAGTGTCTGACCCAAGTCTGTAAGTGTGGGGGAGCAAGTGCCTGACCCAAGTCTGTATGTGTGGGGGGAGCAAGTGCCTGACCCAAGTCTGTATGTGTGGTGGGAGCAAGTGTCTGACCCAAGTCTGTATGTGTGGGGGGAGCAAGTGCCTGACCCAAGTCTGTATGTGTGGGGGGAGCAAGTGTCTGACACAAGTCTGTATGTGTGGGAGAGCAAGTGTCTGACCCAAGTCTGTATGTGTGGGGGGAGCAAGTGCCTGGCCCAAGTCTGTATGTGTGGGGGGAGCAAGTGCCTGACCCAAGTCTGTATGTGTGGGGGGAGCAAGTGTCTGACCCAAGTCATGTGTGGGGGGGAGCAAGTGTCTGACCCAAGTCTGTATGTGTGGGGGGGGGCAAGTGCCTGACCCAAGTCTGTATGTGTGGGGGGAGCAAGTGCCTGACCCTAGTCTGTATGTGTGGGGGGAGCAAGTGTCTGACCCAAGTCTGTATGTGTGGGGGGAGCAAGTGTCTGACCCAAGTCTGTATGTGTGGGGGGAGCAAGTGCCTGACCCAAGTCTGTATGTGTGGGGGGAGCAAGTGTCTGACCCAAGTCTGTATGTGTGGGGGGAGCAAGTGTCTGACCCAAGTCTGTATGTGTGGGGGGAGCAAGTGCCTGACCCAAGTCTGTATGTGTGGGGGGAGCAATTGTCTGACCCAAGTCTGTATGTGTGGGGAGAGCAAGTGCCTGGCCCAAGTCTGTATGTGTGTGGGGAGCTAGTGTCTGACCCAAGTCTGTATGTGTGGGGGAGCAAGTGCCTGACCCAAGTCTGTATGTGTGGGGGGAGCAAGTGCCTGACCCAAGTCTGTATGTGTGGGGGGAGCAAGTGCCTGACCCAAGTCTGTATGTGTGGGGGGAGCAAGTGTCTGATCCAAGTCTGTATGTGTGGGGGGAGCAAGTGCCTGACCCAAGTCTGTATGTGTGGGGGAGCAAGTGCCTGACCCAAGTCTGTATGTGTGGGGGGAGCAAGTGTCTGACCCAAGTCTATATGTGTGGGGGGGAGCAAGTGTCTGACACAAGTCTGTATGTCTGGGGGGAGCAAGTGTCTGACCCAAGTCTATATGTGTGGGGGGAGCAAGTGTCTGACACAAGTCTGTATGTCTGGGGGGAGCAAGTGTCTGACCCAAGTCTGTATGTGTGGGGGGAGCAAGTGCCTGACCCAAGTCTGTATGTGTGGGGGGAGCAAGTGCCTGACCCAAGTCTGTATGTGTGGGGGGAGCAAGTGCCTGACCCAAGTCTGTATGTGTGGGGGGAGCAAGTGTGTGACCCAAGTCTGTATGTGTGGGGGGAGCAAGTGCCTGACCCAAGTCTGTATGTGTGGGGGGAGCAAGTGTCTGACCCAAGTCTGTATGTGTGGGGGGAGCAAGTGTCTGACCCAAGTCTGTATGTGTGGGGGGAGCATGTGCCTGACCCAAGTCTGTATGTGTGAGGGGAGCAAATACCTGACCCAAGTCTGTATGTGTGGGGGGAGCAAGTGCCTGACCCAAGTCTGTATGTGTGGGGGGAGCAAGTGCCTGACCCAAGTCTGTATGTGTGGGGGGAGCAAGTGTCTGACCCAAGTCTGTATGTGTGGGGGGAGCAAGTGCCTGACCCAAGTCTGTGTGTGTGGGGTGAGCAAGTGCCTGACCCAAGTCTGTATGTGTGGGGGGAGCAAGTGCCTGACCCAAGTCTGTATGTGTGGGGGGAGCAAGTGTCTGACCCAAGTCTGTATGTGTGGGGGGAGCAAGTGCCTGACCCAAGTCTGTATGTGTGTGGGGAGCAAGTGCCTGACCCAAGTCTGTATGTGTGGGGGGAGCAAGTGCCTGACCCAAGTCTGTATGTGTGGGGGGAGCAAGTGCCTGACCCAAGTCTGTATGTGTGTGGGGAGCAAGTGTCTGACCCAAGTCTGTATGTGTGGGGGGAGCAAGTGCCTGACCCAAGTCTGTATGTGTGGGGGGAGCAAGTGCCTGACCCAAGTCTGTATGTGTGGGGGGAGCAAGTGTCTGACCCAAGTCTGTATGTGTGAGGGGAGCAAGTGTCTGACCCAAGTCTGTATGTGTGGGGGGAGCAAGTGCCTGACCCAAGTCTGTATGTGTGGGGGGAGCAAGTGTCTGACCCAAGTCTGTATGTGTGGGGGGAGCAAGTGTCTGACCCAAGTCTGTATGTGTGGGGGGAGCAAGTGCCTGACCCAAGTCTGTATGTGTGGGGGGAGCAATTGTCTGACCCAAGTCTGTATGTGTGGGGAGAGCAAGTGCCTGGCCCAAGTCTGTATGTGTGTGGGGAGCAAGTGTCTGACCCAAGTCTGTATGTGTGGGGGAGCAAGTGTCTGACCCAAGTCTGTATGTGTGGGGGGAGCAAGTGCCTGACCCAAGTCTGTATGTGTGGGGGGAGCAAGTGTCTGACCCAAGTCATGTGTGGGGGGAGCAAGTGTCTGACCCAAGTCTGTATGTGTGGGGGGAGCAAGTGTCTGACCCAAGTCTGTATGTGTGGGGGGAGCAAGTGCCTGACCCAAGTCTGTATGGGTGGGGGGAGCAAGTGTCTGACCCAAGTCTGTATGTGTGGGGGGAGCAAGTGCCTGACCCAAGTCTGTATGTGTGGGGGGAGCAAGTGTCTGACCCAAGTCTGTATGTGTGGGGGGAGCAACTGCCTGACCCAAGTCTGTATGTGTGGGGGGAGCAAGTGCCTGACCCAAGTCTGTATGTGTGGGGGGAGCAAGTGCCTGACCCAAGTCTGTATGTGTGGGGGGAGCAAGTGCCTGACCCAAGTCTGTATGTGTGGGGGGAGCAAGTGTCTGACCCAAGTCTGTATGTGTGGGGGGAGCAAGTGTCTGACCCAAGTCTGTATGTGTGGGGGGAGCATGTGCCTGACCCAAGTCTGTATGTGTGAGGGGAGCAAATGCCTGACCCAAGTCTGTATGTGTGGGGGGAGCAAGTGCCTGACCCAAGTCTGTATGTGTGGGGGGAGCAAGTGCCTGACCCAAGTCTGTATGTGTGGGGGGAGCAAGTGTCTGACCCAAGTCTGTATGTGTGGGGGGAGCAAGTGCCTGACCCAAGTCTGTATGTGTGGGGTGAGCAAGTGCCTGACCCAAGTCTGTATGTGTGGGGGGAGCAAGTGCCTGACCCAAGTCTGTATGTGTGGGGGGAGCAAGTGTCTGACCCAAGTCTGTATGTGTGGGGGGAGCAAGTGCCTGACCCAAGTCTGTATGTGTGGGGGGAGCAAGTGCCTGACCCAAGTCTGTATGTGTGGGTGCAGCAAGTGCCTGACCCAAGTCTGTATGTGTGTGGGGAGCAAGTGCCTGACCCAAGTCTGTATGTGTGGGGGGAGCAAGTGCCTGACCCAAGTCTGTATGTGTGGGGGGAGCAAGTGTCTGACCCAAGTCTGTATGTGTGGGGGGAGCAAGTGCCTGACCGCCACATAGCTTGTAGTTGCTAGGAACAGGAGGGCATTACTTATGTGATAGCTATTCACCAGCAACACTGTTACCTCATAGCTTATAGTTGGGCTAGGGCTAGGGGTTACAGGAGCTACAAGTGGAGGGAACCTCAAAAACCTGAATGCCTGAACTGGCAGTATAAATATCTCCTGATTGCCAAGTGCTAGAGAGTTGAAATTAGCACCAGTGGCTAGAGGAGGCCCTACTCTATTCAATGAGTGTTTTTATTAGGCGTTAAATTATTAGGTGTTAAAATCTAAAGTACGTGGTCAAGCCCGCGGGTGGAAAATGAATTTCGTTAATAATCCATAAAACTCATTTTCCACCCGCTCGCTTGACCACCTACTTACATTTTAGCGCCTTATGAAAACACTCGTTGAATAGAGTAGGACTTCCTATAGCTAATTTCAACTCTCTAGCACTTGGCAATCAGGAGATATTTATACTGCCAGTTCAGGCATTCAGGTTTTTTAGGTTCCTTCCACTTTAGGTCTAGTAACTAGGCTATAGTTATACCTATGAAAAATATTTTAGTATCAACAGAGAGCACAAAGAGAGACCTATCTTTTGAGCTATATATCAAGTCCATACCATGAAATTTACAGAATCTACGGAGCTATAAAGTGGTAACCACAAGTTAGTTTGTTTTAATTTTAAAAATGCTGCTGTTCCCCCCTTTAGTGTTCCTTGTTAGTTTCTCTTCAAATCAATAAGAAATGCATGGACAAAAACCATCATAACTTTGAAATGGAGCATCCAATAGCTCTAAAACTTTAGAATTGGCTAGTAGATATGTACAGCAACAGTTTGAAAACAAATAAAAAACTCCAAGGTATAGTCCCCCCTTAAGGGGGTGCTAGGGGTACTTTAAAAAAAAGTTAACCGCAAATACAACTGATCGTAACTTTTTGGTTTCTACTCCTATGAACATAATTTTGCTATCAAAAGATAGCCCACTTGTCATGCTTTCAAATGATATGCATATCATATACTTTCTTTTTGTCCACCTTCAAGGTAACTCAAAGAAGCAAGCACCATTGAAGAAGATGCCACCCACTCCCCACCCTTATTAGTATTTTGTATTGGCTTGTAATTGCTTCAGTGGCTAGAGCATGCATAGTGCTACAAATTGAATAGTTTAGAATCTTTTTTTTTTTAATCCACTAGTAATGGCGAGTACAAATGTAAAATTTTACCTTAGATCATCATTAGATCATCAATAACTTCACAAAAGAGGCAATGAATTTTTTTTTAAGCCATTCAATTTGTAGAGTAAAGACAGAGCTACAAAATGGTATAAAATGTTAGACAAGAAAAAATTATTCGAATGAGTTATTTTGGGCGGCAGGCAAGGAGTCAACATTTTTGACCCAAAAAAGTTATGGCAATGTAAACATTGAAGTTTGGGTTTGCACTGACAGGGGACACTGACAGGGGAGACAGCTGCATTCTCCCCCCCCCCCCCCCCCCCCCCCCCCCTTTTTAACTTGTGTTTACAACTTTAGAGCTCTGTAGATTCTGCAAACTTCATTATATGGACTTGATATATAGCTCAAAAGATAGGTCTCTGTGTGCTCTTTTTTGATACTAAAATATGTTTCATAGGATAACTATAGGCAAGTTACTAGAGCCTAAAGAGGAGGGACCTCAAAAACCTGCATCCCAAAGTCCCCATACAGAATAACTCCAGATTGCTAAGTGCAAAAAAATTGAAATTGGTACGAGTGGCTAGAGGAAGCCCTAGACTAGAGCATGCAATGATCTTATTCATTAGGCGTTAAAAATTTATTACCTGGTCAAGCGTGTGGGTGGAAAATTGAAGGTGTTGCTTTTACAACGCCTTCAATTTTCTACCCGCGCGCTTGACCAGGTAATAAATTTTTAACGCCTAATCAAAAAGGTGATTGCATAGAGGCGGGCTTCCACTAGCCACTCGTACCATTTTTTATTTTTTTGGCACTTTGGAGTTATCTTGGCAGAGGTTGAGGCGATTCAGGCTTTTGAGGTCACTCCGCTTTAGAGTCTAGTAACTTGCCTATAGTTATACCTATGAAACATATTTTAGTATCAAAAGAGAGCACACAGAGAGACCTATCTTTTGAGCTATATATCAAGTCCATACCATGAAGTTTACAGAATCTATGGAGCTCTAAAGTGGTAACCATAAGAAAAAAAGGGGATTGTCCCCCCTGAATTCAGGTAGGCTTCTTGATCGCCTTCCTGGGGGGATGGTGTGTGCAAAAGCCACTGTTAGTCCAGAATAGAGCATCCAAATCTTCTGTAACTTGGAATCCACCTTTCCAGTATGTTGAAGCATAGTTGGGTGAGATAAAAAAATAGTAATAAATTAAAAAAATTAAATTTAAATCCGACCCCTAGCACCCCCGAGCTTTATAAGCAGTTCCCATTGATGGGAAACACACTACACTAAGTACTACACTAAGTATGAGATCCAACATTACAAAATCATGACATTAATAATGTACAGATCAGTCCTATATTAGTTTAGATATTCTAGGGATGGCAATGACTAGAGCAATGCAATCTAACAAAATCTAACATGTTCAGCCCATCTTGTAGTAAACCGGCCCCAAGTTACTCATCACATGTAAGGCATTGGGTTGTCATGCCTAGAGTTAGGCACTATCACATGTAAGGCATTGGGTTGACATGTCTAGAGTTAGGCACTATCACATGTAAGGCATTGGGCTGTCATGCCTAGAGTTAGGTACTATCACATGTAAGGCATTGGGTTGTCATGCCTAGAGTTAGGCACTATCACATGTAAGGCATTAGGTTGTCATGCCTAGAGTTAGGCACTATCACATGTAAGGCATTGGGTTGTCATGCCTAGAGTTAGGCACTATCACATGTAAGGCATTGGGTTGTCATGCCTAGAGTTAGGCACTATCACATGTAAGGCATTGGGTTGTCATGCCTAGAGTTAGGCACTATCACATGTAAGGCATTGGGTTGTCATGTGTAGAGTTAGGCACTATCAGATGTAAGGCATTGGGTTGTCATGCCTAGAGTTAGGCACTATCACATGTAAGGCATTGGGTTGTCATGCCTAGAGTTAGGCACTATCACATGTAAGGCATTGGGTTGTCATGTGTAGAGTTAGGCACTATCACATGTAAGGCATTGGGTTGTCATGCCTAGAGTTAGGCACTATCACATGTAAGGCATTGGGTTGTCATGTCTAGAGTTAGCACTATCACATGTAAGGCATTGGGTTGTCATGCCTAGAGTTAGGCACTATCACATGTAAGGCATTGGGTTGTCATGCCTAGAGTTAGGCACTATCATATGTAAGGCATTGGGTTGTCATGCCTAGAGTTAGGCACTATCACATGTAAGGCATTGGGTTGTCATGCCTAGAGTTAGGCACTATCACATGTAAGGCATTGGGTTGTCATGCCTAGAGTTAGGCACTATCACATGTAAGGCATTGGGTTGTCATGTCTAGAGTTAGGCACTATCACATGTAAGGCATTGGGTTGTCATGCCTAGAGTTAGGCACTATCACATGTAAGGCATTGGGTTGTCATGCCTAGAGTTAGGCACTATCACATGTAAGGCATTGGGTTGTCATGTCTAGAGTTAGGCACTATCACATGTAAGGCATTGGGTTGTCATGCCTAGAGTTAGGCACTATCACATGTAAGGCATTGGGTTGTCATGCCTAGAGTTAGGCACTATCACATGTAAGGCATTGGGTTGTCATGCCTAGAGTTAGGCACTATCACATGTAAGGCATTGGGTTGTCATGCCTAGAGTTAGGCACTATCACATGTAAGGCATTGGGTTGTCATGTCTAGAGTTAGGCACTATCACATGTAAGGCATTGGGTTGTCATGCCTAGAGTTAGGCACTCACATGTAAGGCATTGGGTTGTCATGCCTAGAGTTAGGCACTATCACATGTAAGGCATTGGGTTGTCATGTCTAGAGTTAGGCACTATCACATGTAAGGCATTGGGTTGTCATGCCTAGAGTTAGGCACTATCACATGTAAGGCATTGGGTTGTCATGCCTAGAGTTAGGCACTATCACATGTAAGGCATTGGGTTGTCATGCCTAGAGTAAGAGTTAGGCACTATCACATGTAAGGCATTGGGTTGTCATGCCTAGAGTTAGGCACTATCACATGTAAGGCATTGGGTTGTCATGCCTAGAGTTAGGCACTATCACATGTAAGGCATTGGGTTGTCATGCCTAGAGTTAGGCACTATCACATGTAAGGCATTGGGTTGTCATGCCTAGAGTTAGGCACTATCACATGTAAGGCATTGGGTTGTCATGCCTAGAGTTAGGCACTATCACATGTAAGGTATTGGGTTGTCATGCCTAGAGTTAGGCACTATCACATGTAAGGCATTGGGTTGTCATGCCTAGAGTTAGGCACTATCACATGTAAGGCATTGGGTTGTCATGCCTAGAGTTAGGCACTATCACATGTAAGGCATTGGGTTGTCATGCCTAGAGTTAGGCACTATCACATGTAAGGCATTGGGTTGTCATGCCTAGAGTTAGCCTATCACATGTAAGGCATTGGGTTGTCATGCCTAGAGTTAGGCACTATCACATGTAAGGCATTGGGTTGTCATGCCTATAGTTAGGCACTATCACATGTAAGGCATTGGGTTGTCATGCCTAGAGTTAGGCACTATCACATGTAAGGCATTGGGTTGTCATGCCTAGAGTTAGGCACTATCACATGTAAGGCATTGGGTTGTCATGCCTAGAGTTAGGCACTATCACTTGTAAGGCATTGGGTTGTCATGCCTAGAGTTAGGCACTATCACATGTAAGGCATTGGGTTGACATGCCTAGAGTTAGGCACTATCACATGTAAGGCATTGGGTTGTCATGTCTAGAGTTAGGCACTATCACATGTAAGGCATTGGGTTGTCATGCCTAGAGTTAGGCACTATCACATGTAAGGCATTGGGTTGTCATGCCTAGAGTTAGGCACTATCACATGTAAGGCATTGGGTTGTCATGCCTAGAGTTAGGCACTATCACATGTAAGGCATTGGGTTGTCATGCCTAGAGTTAGGCACTATCACATGTAAGGCATTGGGTTGTCATGCCTAGAGTTAGGCACTATCACATGTAAGGCATTGGGTTGTCATGCCTAGAGTTAGGCACTATCACATGTAAGGCATTGGGTTGTCATGCCTAGAGTTACTATCACATGTAAGGCATTGGGTTGTCATGTCTAGAGTTACTGTAGGCACTATCACATGTAAGGCATTGGGTTGTCATGCCTAGAGTTAGGTACTATCACATGTAAGGCATTGGGTTGTCATGCCTAGAGTTACTGTAGGCACTATCACATGTAAGGCATTGGGTTGTCATGCCTAGAGTTAGGCACTATCACATGTAAGACATTGGGTTGTCATGCCTAGAGTTAGGTACTATCACATGTAAGGCATTGGGTTGTCATGCCTAGAGTTAGGCACTATCACATGTAAGGCATTGGGTTGTCATGCCTAGAGTTAAGCACTATCACATGTAAGGCATTGGGTTGTCATGCCTAGAGTTAGGCACTATCACATGTAAGGCATTGGGTTGTCATGCCTAGAGTTAGGCACTATCACATGTAAGGCATTGGGTTGTCATGCCTAGAGTTAGGCACTATCACATGTAAGGCATTGGGTTGTCATGCCTAGAGTTAGGCACTATCACATGTAAGGCATTGGGTTGTCATGCCTAGAGTTAGGCACTATCACATGTAAGGCATTGGGTTATCATGTCTAGAGTTAGGCACTATCACATGTAAGGCATTGGGTTGTCATGCCTAGAGTTAGGCACTATCACATGTAAGGCATTGGGTTGTCATGCCTAGAGTTAGGCACTATCACATGTAAGGCATTGGGTTGTCATGCCTAGAGTTAAGCACTATCACATGTAAGGCATTGGGTTGTCATGCCTAGAGTTAGGCACTATCACATGTAAGGCATTGGGTTGTCATGCCTAGAGTTAGGCACTATCACATGTAAGGCATTGGGTTGTCATGCCTAGAGTTAGGCACTATCACATGTAAGGCATTGGGTTGTCATGTCTAGAGTTAGGCTAGCACATGTAAGGCATTGGGTTGTCATGCCTAGAGTTAGGCACTATCACATGTAAGGCATTGGGTTGTCATGTCTAGAGTTAGGCACTATCACATGTAAGGCATTGGGTTGTCATGCCTAGAGTTAGGCACTATCACATGTAAGGCATTGGGTTGTCATGCCTAGAGTTAAGCACTATCACATGTAAGGCATTGGGTTGTCATGCCTAGAGTTAGGCACTATCACATGTAAGGCATTGGGTTGTCATGCCTAGAGTTAGGCACTATCACATGTAAGGCATTGGGTTGTCATGCCTAGAGTTAGGCACTATCACATGTAAGGCATTGGGTTGTCATGTCTAGAGTTAGGCACTATCACATGTAAGGCATTGGGTTGTCATGCCTAGAGTTAGGCACTATCACATGTAAGGCATTGGGTTGTCATGTCTAGAGTTAGGCACTATCACATGTAAGGCATTGGGTTGTCATGTCTAGAGTTAGACACTATCACATGTAAGGCATTGGGTTGTCATGCCTAGAGTTAGGTACTATCACATGTAAGGCATTGGGTTGTCATGTCTAGAGTTAGGCACTATCACATGTAAGGCATTGGGTTGTCATGCCTAGAGTTAGGCACTATCACATGTAAGGCATTGGGTTGTCATGCCTAGAGTTAGGCACTATCACATGTAAGGCATTGGGTTGTCATGCCTAGAGTTAGGCACTATCACATGTAAGGCATTGGGTTGTCATGCCTAGAGTTAGGCACTATCACATGTAAGGCATTGGGTTGGCATGCCTAGAGTTAGGCACTATCACATGTAAGGCATTGGGTTGTCATGCCTAGAGTTAGGCACTATCACATGTAAGGCATTGGGTTGTCATGCCTAGAGTTAGGCACTATCACATGTAAGGCATTGGGTTGTCATGCCTAGAGTTAGGCACTATCACATGTAAGGCATTGGGTTGTCATGCCTAGAGTTAGGCAATATCACATTTAAGGCATTGGGTTGTCATGCCTAGAGTTAGGCACTATCACATGTAAGGCATTGGGTTGTCATGTCTAGAGTTAGGCACTATCACATGTAAGGCATTGGGTTGTCATGCCTAGAGTTAGGCACTATCACATGTAAGGCATTGGGTTGACATGTCTAGAGTTAGTCACTAGCACATGTAAGGCATTGGGTTGTCATGTCTAGAGTTAGGCACTATCACATGTAAGGCATTGGGTTGTCATGTCTAGAGTTTGGCACTATCACATGTAAGGCATTGGGTTGTCATCAGGGGCGGATCTAGGATTTTGAGAAGGCGGGGGGGGGGGGGGGGGTTTACCACTAGTCCACTACCTCATTGGAGTGTGGATGGGGTGGTAGGTTTTACTTTTTACTGTGATCAGGTCACTTTAAAAAAAAAATTTTATACATTGGGAAGGATACTTTATTAGTTTTACATAAACATTAGCTGTACAGGAACAGATTGATACACAAAAACTTTAGCACTATGGAGAAGAAAAAAATTTGCTCTAGCTATAGCCATTAACAAAATGATGGGTGCAACAACTAGATTCAAAATTATTATTTATAACTGTGTATAATTTATAACTGTTATATACAACTATATAATCCAGTTCAAAAATATATTTACAGTTATCCTATATACTCATCAAATAATATTGAGTTGCAGAAGAGGCGCCTGGGATTTCTTCGTATGTAAGACAATGTTTCAACCATATTCTGTGGTATTCCGTTTTCTTTTGAGAGCCAGAAGGCTTTCCAGCGCTGGAGCTCTCTCTAAATGAAGAAATGTTTCTAATTTCACATAATTATATACATGTTTACATTGTATCAGGTGCCCAAGTTGTATCCTCTGGATCCAATCTGCAGAGTGAAATTGTAAATACCAAAATACAGCCATATGAACAACTGCTCAAAGCCAGAAGGGAATACAAGATAAGTAAGTCCTCCCCTGATAAATGCGACTCTCACCTCCAGTTCATTCAGCAATGCATCAGGGAAGACATCACTCACTTCACCCACTTAGATTACGCAATATTATGATGTCACAATCCAATTTTTGTCTATATAACCACCCTTCTTTCTGCTGGGTGCTTTTCTCTCATTTCACGGAAGCCCTGCCAGATCGGGGCGAAATATATGAATGAGAAAGTTTATTGAAGCATGAAATTACAACTCTGCCAGAAATAAGAGAAAAATAAGAAACAGCCATCACAAATAACCAGCAGAAAACAAGCTCTTTATGAGAATCAGAACTAGGTCCATGGCCAGAACCAGCTCGGACTTCAGTTTACCCACTAATGACAACACAATGGTGCTGCTCAGGCTGGGCCCAGAATCCTGAGCCCCAGCCCTAACCCATAGCCCTAGCCCTAGAATCCAAACCAGTTGTGGCCTTGGACCTTGTCATAATACTCATAGAGCACATAACCCTGAGCCCCAGCCCTAACTGATAGCCCATTACGGGATCACCCAAGCCATATCCTCTGGATCCAATTTAACACTTAGCGGACCGTACCACGTTTAATTGAAAAGTAAACGTGAGATTATTAAATTCGAACGCGCATCTATTCCCAGAGACCGAGGATGCGTTTAACGGTGGGCAATATTTAGTTTTCCTCGTGTTCCAAGAAGTGGAGGCTTGATAGACAACTTCTAGGTACTACTCCTCTCTATGATTACTTACTGGTACTTCATTACTCAAATCTCAAAAGGTTTTTCAAGTATATGAGCTGATAATAATTAAAAAAAGTAAAGAGAAGAACTCTTGTTACCAAGGTGAGTAAGTAACTTTACTTCAGCTAACCTAGTGGTTTCTTTTATGACTGTTAGATCAAGCTAAATAGTGTATGAATAGTAAATAGTTTAGCTAGCGCATCTAAATAGTGTTGGAATAGTAAATAATTTAGCTAGCGTAGCTAAATAGCTAGCTAGCCCACCCTTGTAGCTAACTAGCTAGCGCTTCATGTAGCTAGCTAGCTATCGGACCCATGTAGCTAGCTAGCTATCGGACCCAAGTAGCTAACCAGCTAGCGCTCCCATATAGCTAGCTGGCTAAAGCGCTAGCAAGCTAGCGCCCCCATATAGCTAGTTAGCAGTTAAATGGCTATCTAGCTTAGCTAAATAGCCTTTTCTTTCCTGAGAAAACTGTGTGATTTTGTTATATAGTCCTTGCTCACATTCAGTTGTTCACTTATTAATATATTTTACATATAGGATTGCAGCAACATCTGTGATGAAGCAACATCTGTCATGTAATCATAACCATGAAACTAGGATGAAGGTATACTTATATAGATTCAGTCTTCTGTTTTATATGTCCTCTGTGAGTGGTAGGTGTGGAGTGGAGTGTGTTAGGCAGGCACCACATCTATACAGGGTGAGGTGTCTGGTGCCATCCTGCCATTGCAGAAAGCACAGTCACACCTCTGACTTCCTCACACTTGGTAATGGTGTTCCTTGCCATTCAGCCTGTTTGCCCTTCAGCTGTTCTTGGGCCTACTTCGGCTCAGCATGTGCATTGGTCCTGTCAATGGTAAACTTGAGCATGGTTGGACCAAAGAATAGTTGAAAACAATCTTCAGCACTTTGGCAGGATGGAGGAACATTAGGTCATGGTTGAAGGATGTATGGGCTACTCTGCAATGTCATCTAGAATTTAAAAAGAAATAATAATGGTTTATATTAAAGTTTGCTTGATATAAAACATTTGTCTGTGTAGTACCTAATACCTAATAATATTAATTGTTATTGTTCTTTTATTCCAGGAATGTCATACTTCCCCCAGCAGTTGTCCACATATATTGGCTAGCATCCACACGGCTGGTTCCACTTCCAACTGATCTTCCTCTACTCTGCTATCCTCTTCCTGCAGCTCTTCCCTTCCTCTGCTGTCCTCTACCTGTAGCTCTTCCCTTCCTCTGCTGTCCTCTACCTGCAGCTCTTCCCCTATTGCGATGACCTCCCATTGACATCTGCTGACTTAGTCCTATCACTGTATCTCTCCCACTTGCTCCAACATCCATACTTGCACTCTCATCCTTGGTCTCATAAAAATTGCTACTCATATCTATTTCATCACCCCCTACAACTATTTGAGTCACAGTATGTACAATCACCCAATTCCATTATCATCAGATAACATCTCTAGTAGAGTGTGGGTATCATAAGAGTGTGGGTATCATAACCACACGCCATTCATAGCTAACAACCACGAACCGCAGTATTAAAAAAATCAAAATGAAGTGGCTGTCACGATATCGTGACGTTGGTCTACAGGTGACAATTACTACTCACGAATACCGTGACAATGGTCTTATAGATACGCCTGCGCGTGTCACGAATTCGTGACAACGGTCCGCTAAGTGTTAAATAGTAAGAAGGAAAAAAAAAACAGCCATAAACTGCTGAAAGCAAGAAGAGATTACAAAAAAAAAGAATGTCTTGCCTAGACAAATGTGACCCACCTTTAATTTGTTCAGCAATGCATCAGGGATGACACCAACCCCAAAAATCAATAAGAAATGCTATGCATTTAAGGTAGGTGTTAATTTAAAAAATTCAATGAGATTGTCAGAAAGGGAACTGATTTTCACCCCTGAGCAGTCCGGTCAAAGAACTTCTGGAAACAGAAATCGAAGAAATTAATGACAACATCTCAACTATTGAAAGGCAACAAACCACCACTGTACAAGAGTGGGTGGAACACATGAAAAAAGACAGTCACTCAAGCAAAAGAAATCTAACAGTTAAAACGGACACAGCAAGAAAATCCAAAGGGTAGACAAGCCATGGAGGCGAGAAAGGGGAGAACCAGCAGAAAGAACTAGCCACAGTGGCAGGAATGGCCCAAGCCCAATTAGTATGCCACACAAGCAATACCCCACTGGCCCTAGCATTAGCCACCACCACCCAACATGCAACACCAACCACAATGGCCAAACCATCAATACCACCAAAACATAATGCCCCAACCACTCCAACCATTCAAATGCAACAAGCTCCACCAATGCAACAGACACTCAACCACCAAAGATCCCCCTCATGCTACCCCATAAACAGCACCCAGGTTCTGCTGCACCCCAAGCCAGGATGGTTTTCTGGCCAGATTACAGGCATCCCCAATGGCAGTAATTGCAAATTCACCCAAAAACGCAAGAGAGAATAAGAACAGAAAGTACAAAATACACCAACTCACCCCAAAAAAGTTGCTAAACGCAAGAAAGACAATGGCAAATCATACATAGTCTATCTTTCAAGCCACAACTTAACGGATCCACAGATTTAAATGCTCACCAAAGCTCATGGCTTCCACCTTCTCTGAAAAGACTGCACAATTATGCAGAAGCCCTGCAAAGACATGCCAGAAGCTACAAGTTACAGCAAAATGTGCAAAGCAAGTCAGATGAGTGGAAACAATTATGTATCGCCATTCCCACACAAGTTGAAAAGCAATTGGGTGCCACCAAAAGCCACTGACGAGGTCGAACAATATCTGCAGCAATTGATACATAAATTTTCCAACATCCCACTGGGAAAGTTTGCCCCAAACATGACCCATCAGGAAAAAATAGCAATTTCAGAACTATGTAACAACAACATAAAGAATGCAGACAAAGGCTCTTACATTGCAATTGAGGACAGAGTGCAATACACCAAAGCAGGGACATGGAACACTTGGCAGACTCTCAAATCTAAGAAATAAGCCACGACCCCACACAAAAACAGGTCAAAGTTATCAACACTGTGATATACACCATGCTTGCGTGGGGATTGATCTGCCCACACACGAGCACCTATTGAGAGACACCAAATATACTTTTTGGGAAAAAACTGCACAAAAACCTGAGACTAATTGTGAGCGGCTGCAATGGTGTTAGATCCTCACCTGAACAGAGGACAAGGTCAAGGACGAGTGTTCAATAAACTTAATCTTTTATTAACAATTCTGGACAAAATTACACTGTAGACTGAAATAATTCTTGTAAGGCAATGATTGGAACCTGGTTTGGTAGCCTGTTTAAGGGAGCCAAGCCAGGGAACTAGAGAGAGACCCAGAAATTATTACACTATGCTCAGCTACTGTTACAACCAATCATGTGCATGCATTCTATCGTTCTATATACTCTCACCTAGAGTGTTACCATTTATGATAATGTTCAATGTTCTCACACTGTTCTTGTTCTAATTACTGTCTTGGGTTTGTGGTCGTGCAATTTGTTAGGCAGGGCCTAACATCACCTTCTCCTCTGAGGAGGCGTCAGCCGTGAGGCGGTAGTTTTTGCTGTCCTAGGCCTACCTGAGATCCTAGGAAGGTAGTAGTATGGGTCCATTTCTGTTACAGCATTCAGACGTCTATAGTCCACTACCGGTCTGACAGACCCTGGGGTCTTCTTGGGAATGGCAAACATTGGAGCTGCCCATGGTATCACTGAGGGTTCGATCAGACCATTGGTTTTGAACAACTCTATTTCCTATTGGAAGGATTCCTCTCACATCTTGAGAATACAGTATGGATGAAATCTGGCTGTGCCCATGTTGATATAATGTTCAACAGATTGTTCCCATCCTAATGCTGGGGTGATAATGATACGAATGTTGTTGTGATTTCCTCCCATTGTTCAATGGTCAGTTGTGGCCCTAGCTGTGGTACATCTTCAGACGGATGAGGGTGCTAATCTGGTAGATCTGCAGTGTCTGGGCTTTGTACAGAAATACAAGATATATTAGTCACAGGGGGTTGCCAACCTCTTAGAGCCATAATGTGCACAGAACGGGTTTTCTTGTGTCGCTCTGGCATATCGACAGAGTACGAAACCGGTGTGAGGCATCCCAAGATTGTGTATGGGCCACTCCATTATCTGCCAGTTTGTCGCCCTTGCGACTGGTAATGGCCTTGCGACTGGTAATGGCCGGGTGAACCAAGACTTTATCTCCTTTTTCGAAGTGTCAGTCCATTGCCATCCTGTCAAACCACTGTTTGGTCCAGGCTTGTGCATCCATCTGATGTGTGGCTACTGCTCTCATGTCACTGAGGTCCTCCCTCAGTTGGAGTAGCCCTTCTGTCGTGGTAGGAGAGGTCGATCTGATGGGCACCCACTGTTGGCTAAGGATGTCCAGAGGTCCATGCACATTCTTCACAAAGATGAGCTCGAATGGGGGGAACCCAGTAGAAGAGCATGGTACCTCTCTACATGCAAACAAGAAGAAGGTAGGTAATCATCTCAGTCACGATGGTCGGCCACCGTCTTTCTGATTATTTGTAGCAAGGTGTGGTGGAATCATTCAACTGCTCCATTGGACTGGGGATGGTAGGGAGCTGTCTTTGAGGAATGCCGAGGAAAGAGAAGGCTTCTTTCATGACAGTTGACATAAAATTGCTGCCACGATCAGACAAATTTTCCAGTGGAACAGACAATCTCGACATAATGTACAGCAACTTCTCTGCGACCACTTTGGCCGTGGTGATGCAACAGCACTGTGTCTGGGTATCGTGATCCCAGGTGCATGTAGGTGAGGATGTATCTGTTCTTTTTCCGTATCAGGGGTATAGGTCCCACCACATCTATGGCAACATTCTCGAAGGGTCTGATGTTGACTACCGGTGTCAGCATAGCTGCCTTGGTGGTCATTCTTTTGGCCGTCTTCTGACATCTGCTGCATGTTCGACAGGCTTCCCTAATATCAACACTCATACAAGGCCCCCAAAAATCTTCATTATATTTTGTATTTTGTTCTCCTTGCCGTGTCCTACCATCGGTGTAGGTTGTACTAGGGTGATCACTTGGCTTCTGTTAGTTGGCAGGACGATCTGTAACCTGGGCTTGCCTGTCTGCTCCGTGGTTTTCCTGTGAACACCTGGTTGTGTATGGTGCACTCAGAGTCAGCTAATGTCCAAAGGTTTACCAGTATCGGGTCTGCTTGCTGGTCGTCTCTCAGTGAGGTGGAGTTGGCATCTGGTTCCAACTCTGATTCGATATTGTCTTCAGGTGTTGTTGGCTCTCTCTGTAAGGAGAGATTTGTTTGTAGAAAATCAAAGTTCTCACCAATTATTTGCATAGGAGTAGGCTGTATTTCAGATTTCTGGGCTTCTTGACATGCCTGCTGCTCTGTTCCGCTTGCTGTCGGGTCTGTATGGCCAATACCTTCCTGTGTTATCTCAGTAATTGCTCATGAGAGTATACAATATGGGGCAATCCCTACCAAGGATCACATCATAGGCAATATCATTTGAAACTGCCATTTTCATTTCAAACTTGGAATCCCAC
>JAQNBH010000164.1:0-21474 GCA_028752905.1 Cladorhizidae sp. MBARI D1340-BT2
TACATACACTATAGGATTAGACTAGGCACTGGCTACATACACTATAGGATTAGACTAGGCACTGGCTACATACACTATAGGATTAGACTAGGCACTGGCTACATACACTATAGGATTAGACTAGGCACTGGCTACATACACTATAGGATTAGACTAGGCACTGGCTACATACACTATAGGATTAGACTAGGCACTGGCTACATACACTATAGGATTAGACTAGGCACTGGCTACATACACTATAGGATTAGACTAGGCACTGGCTACATACACTATAGGATTAGACTAGGCACTGGCTACATACACTATAGGATTAGACTAGGCACTGGCTACATACACTATAGGATTAGACTAGGCACTGGCTACATACACTATAGGATTAGACTAGGCACTGGCTACATACACTATAGGATTAGACTAGGCACTGGCTACATACACTATAGGATTAGACTAGGCACTGGCTACATACACTATAGGATTAGACTAGGCACTGGCTACATACACTATAGGATTAGACTAGGCACTGGCTACATACACTATAGGATTAGACTAGGCACTGGCTACATACACTATAGGATTAGACTAGGCACTGGCTACATACACTATAGGATTAGACTAGGCACTGGCTACATACACTATAGGATTAGACTAGGCACTGGCTACATACACTATAGGATTAGACTAGGCACTGGCTACATACACTATAGGATTAGACTAGGCACTGGCTACATACACTATAGGATTAGACTAGGCACTGGCTACATACACTATAGGATTAGACTAGGCTACTGGCTACATACACTATAGGATTAGACTAGGCACTGGCTACATACACTATAGGATTAGACTAGGCACTGGCTACATACACTATAGGATTAGACTAGGCACTGGCTACATACACTATAGGATTAGACTAGGCACTGGCTACATACACTATAGGATTAGACTAGGCACTGGCTACATACACTATAGGATTAGACTAGGCACTGGCTACATACACTATAGGATTAGACTAGGCACTGGCTACATACACTATAGGATTAGACTAGGCACTGGCTACATACACTATAGGATTAGACTAGGCACTGGCTACATACACTATAGGATTAGACTAGGCACTGGCTACATACACTATAGGATTAGACTAGGCACTGGCTACATACACTATAGGATTAGACTAGGCACTGGCTACATACACTATAGGATTAGACTAGGCACTGGCTACATACACTATAGGATTAGACTAGGCACTGGCTACATACACTATAGGATTAGACTAGGCACTGGCTACATACACTATAGGATTAGACTAGGCACTGGCTACATACACTATAGGATTAGACTAGGCACTGGCTACATACACTATAGGATTAGACTAGGCACTGGCTACATACACTATAGGATTAGACTAGGCACTGGCTACATACACTATAGGATTAGACTAGGCACTGGCTACATACACTATAGGATTAGACTAGGCACTGGCTACATACACTATAGGATTAGACTAGGCACTGGCTACATACACTATAGGATTAGACTAGGCACTGGCTACATACACTATAGGATTAGACTAGGCACTGGCTACATACACTATAGGATTAGACTAGGCACTGGCTACATACACTATAGGATTAGACTAGGCACTGGCTACATACACTATAGGATTAGACTAGGCACTGGCTACATACACTATAGGATTAGACTAGGCACTGGCTACATACACTATAGGATTAGACTAGGCACTGGCTACATACACTATAGGATTAGACTAGGCACTGGCTACATACACTATAGGATTAGACTAGGCACTGGCTACATACACTATAGGATTAGACTAGGCACTGGCTACATACACTATAGGATTAGACTAGGCACTGGCTACATACACTATAGGATTAGACTAGGCACTGGCTACATACACTATAGGATTAGACTAGGCACTGGCTACATACACTATAGGATTAGACTAGGCACTGGCTACATACACTATAGGATTAGACTAGGCACTGGCTACATACACTATAGGATTAGACTAGGCACTGGCTACATACACTATAGGATTAGACTAGGCACTGGCTACATACACTATAGGATTAGACTAGGCACTGGCTACATACACTATAGGATTAGACTAGGCACTGGCTACATACACTATAGGATTAGACTAGGCACTGGCTACATACACTATAGGATTAGACTAGGCACTGGCTACATACACTATAGGATTAGACTAGGCACTGGCTACATACACTATAGGATTAGACTAGGCACTGGCTACATACACTATAGGATTAGACTAGGCACTGGCTACATACACTATAGGATTAGACTAGGCACTGGCTACATACACTATAGGATTAGACTAGGCACTGGCTACATACACTATAGGATTAGACTAGGCACTGGCTACATACACTATAGGATTAGACTAGGCACTGGCTACATACACTATAGGATTAGACTAGGCACTGGCTACATACACTATAGGATTAGACTAGGCACTGGCTACATACACTATAGGATTAGACTAGGCACTGGCTACATACACTATAGGATTAGACTAGGCACTGGCTACATACACTATAGGATTAGACTAGGCACTGGCTACATACACTATAGGATTAGACTAGGCACTGGCTACATACACTATAGGATTAGACTAGGCACTGGCTACATACACTATAGGATTAGACTAGGCACTGGCTACATACACTATAGGATTAGACTAGGCACTGGCTACATACACTATAGGATTAGACTAGGCACTGGCTACATACACTATAGGATTAGACTAGGCACTGGCTACATACACTATAGGATTAGACTAGGCACTGGCTACATACACTATAGGATTAGACTAGGCACTGGCTACATACACTATAGGATTAGACTAGGCACTGGCTACATACACTATAGGATTAGACTAGGCACTGGCTACATACACTATAGGATTAGACTAGGCACTGGCTACATACACTATAGGATTAGACTAGGCACTGGCTACATACACTATAGGATTAGACTAGGCACTGGCTACATACACTATAGGATTAGACTAGGCACTGGCTACATACACTATAGGATTAGACTAGGCACTGGCTACATACACTATAGGATTAGACTAGGCACTGGCTACATACACTATAGGATTAGACTAGGCACTGGCTACATACACTATAGGATTAGACTAGGCACTGGCTACATACACTATAGGATTAGACTAGGCACTGGCTACATACACTATAGGATTAGACTAGGCACTGGCTACATACACTATAGGATTAGACTAGGCACTGGCTACATACACTATAGGATTAGACTAGGCACTGGCTACATACACTATAGGATTAGACTAGGCACTGGCTACATACACTATAGGATTAGACTAGGCACTGGCTACATACACTATAGGATTAGACTAGGCACTGGCTACATACACTATAGGATTAGACTAGGCACTGGCTACATACACTATAGGATTAGACTAGGCACTGGCTACATACACTATAGGATTAGACTAGGCACTGGCTACATACACTATAGGATTAGACTAGGCACTGGCTACATACACTATAGGATTAGACTAGGCACTGGCTACATACACTATAGGATTAGACTAGGCACTGGCTACATACACTATAGGATTAGACTAGGCACTGGCTACATACACTATAGGATTAGACTAGGCACTGGCTACATACACTATAGGATTAGACTAGGCACTGGCTACATACACTATAGGATTAGACTAGGCACTGGCTACATACACTATAGGATTAGACTAGGCACTGGCTACATACACTATAGGATTAGACTAGGCACTGGCTACATACACTATAGGATTAGACTAGGCACTGGCTACATACACTATAGGATTAGACTAGGCACTGGCTACATACACTATAGGATTAGACTAGGCACTGGCTACATACACTATAGGATTAGACTAGGCACTGGCTACATACACTATAGGATTAGACTAGGCACTGGCTACATACACTATAGGATTAGACTAGGCACTGGCTACATACACTATAGGATTAGACTAGGCACTGGCTACATACACTATAGGATTAGACTAGGCACTGGCTACATACACTATAGGATTAGACTAGGCACTGGCTACATACACTATAGGATTAGACTAGGCACTGGCTACATACACTATAGGATTAGACTAGGCACTGGCTACATACACTATAGGATTAGACTAGGCACTGGCTACATACACTATAGGATTAGACTAGGCACTGGCTACATACACTATAGGATTAGACTAGGCACTGGCTACATACACTATAGGATTAGACTAGGCACTGGCTACATACACTATAGGATTAGACTAGGCACTGGCTACATACACTATAGGATTAGACTAGGCACTGGCTACATACACTATAGGATTAGACTAGGCACTGGCTACATACACTATAGGATTAGACTAGGCACTGGCTACATACACTATAGGATTAGACTAGGCACTGGCTACATACACTATAGGATTAGACTAGGCACTGGCTACATACACTATAGGATTAGACTAGGCACTGGCTACATACACTATAGGATTAGACTAGGCACTGGCTACATACACTATAGGATTAGACTAGGCACTGGCTACATACACTATAGGATTAGACTAGGCACTGGCTACATACACTATAGGATTAGACTAGGCACTGGCTACATACACTATAGGATTAGACTAGGCACTGGCTACATACACTATAGGATTAGACTAGGCACTGGCTACATACACTATAGGATTAGACTAGGCACTGGCTACATACACTATAGGATTAGACTAGGCACTGGCTACATACACTATAGGATTAGACTAGGCACTGGCTACATACACTATAGGATTAGACTAGGCACTGGCTACATACACTATAGGATTAGACTAGGCACTGGCTACATACACTATAGGATTAGACTAGGCACTGGCTACATACACTATAGGATTAGACTAGGCACTGGCTACATACACTATAGGATTAGACTAGGCACTGGCTACATACACTATAGGATTAGACTAGGCACTGGCTACATACACTATAGGATTAGACTAGGCACTGGCTACATACACTATAGGATTAGACTAGGCACTGGCTACATACACTATAGGATTAGACTAGGCACTGGCTACATACACTATAGGATTAGACTAGGCACTGGCTACATACACTATAGGATTAGACTAGGCACTGGCTACATACACTATAGGATTAGACTAGGCACTGGCTACATACACTATAGGATTAGACTAGGCACTGGCTACATACACTATAGGATTAGACTAGGCACTGGCTACATACACTATAGGATTAGACTAGGCACTGGCACATACACTATAGGATTAGACTAGGCACTGGCTACATACACTATAGGATTAGACTAGGCACTGGCTACATACACTATAGGATTAGACTAGGCACTGGCTACATACACTATAGGATTAGACTAGGCACTGGCTACATACACTATAGGATTAGACTAGGCACTGGCTACATACACTATAGGATTAGACTAGGCACTGGCTACATACACTATAGGATTAGACTAGGCACTGGCTACATACACTATAGGATTAGACTAGGCACTGGCTACATACACTATAGGATTAGACTAGGCACTGGCTACATACACTATAGGATTAGACTAGGCACTGGCTACATACACTATAGGATTAGACTAGGCACTGGCTACATACACTATAGGATTAGACTAGGCACTGGCTACATACACTATAGGATTAGACTAGGCACTGGCTACATACACTATAGGATTAGACTAGGCACTGGCTACATACACTATAGGATTAGACTAGGCACTGGCTACATACACTATAGGATTAGACTAGGCACTGGCTACATACACTATAGGATTAGACTAGGCACTGGCTACATACACTATAGGATTAGACTAGGCACTGGCTACATACACTATAGGATTAGACTAGGCACTGGCTACATACACTATAGGATTAGACTAGGCACTGGCTACATACACTATAGGATTAGACTAGGCACTGGCTACATACACTATAGGATTAGACTAGGCACTGGCTACATACACTATAGGATTAGACTAGGCACTGGCTACATACACTATAGGATTAGACTAGGCACTGGCTACATACACTATAGGATTAGACTAGGCACTGGCTACATACACTATAGGATTAGACTAGGCACTGGCTACATACACTATAGGATTAGACTAGGCACTGGCTACATACACTATAGGATTAGACTAGGCACTGGCTACATACACTATAGGATTAGACTAGGCACTGGCTACATACACTATAGGATTAGACTAGGCACTGGCTACATACACTATAGGATTAGACTAGGCACTGGCTACATACACTATAGGATTAGACTAGGCACTGGCTACATACACTATAGGATTAGACTAGGCACTGGCTACATACACTATAGGATTAGACTAGGCACTGGCTACATACACTATAGGATTAGACTAGGCACTGGCTACATACACTATAGGATTAGACTAGGCACTGGCTACATACACTATAGGATTAGACTAGGCACTGGCTACATACACTATAGGATTAGACTAGGCACTGGCTACATACACTATAGGATTAGACTAGGCACTGGCTACATACACTATAGGATTAGACTAGGCACTGGCTACATACACTATAGGATTAGACTAGGCACTGGCTACATACACTATAGGATTAGACTAGGCACTGGCTACATACACTATAGGATTAGACTAGGCACTGGCTACATACACTATAGGATTAGACTAGGCACTGGCTACATACACTATAGGATTAGACTAGGCACTGGCTACATACACTATAGGATTAGACTAGGCACTGGCTACATACACTATAGGATTAGACTAGGCACTGGCTACATACACTATAGGATTAGACTAGGCACTGGCTACATACACTATAGGATTAGACTAGGCACTGGCTACATACACTATAGGATTAGACTAGGCACTGGCTACATACACTATAGGATTAGACTAGGCACTGGCTACATACACTATAGGATTAGACTAGGCACTGGCTACATACACTATAGGATTAGACTAGGCACTGGCTACATACACTATAGGATTAGACTAGGCACTGGCTACATACACTATAGGATTAGACTAGGCACTGGCTACATACACTATAGGATTAGACTAGGCACTGGCTACATACACTATAGGATTAGACTAGGCACTGGCTACATACACTATAGGATTAGACTAGGCACTGGCTACATACACTATAGGATTAGACTAGGCACTGGCTACATACACTATAGGATTAGACTAGGCACTGGCTACATACACTATAGGATTAGACTAGGCACTGGCTACATACACTATAGGATTAGACTAGGCACTGGCTACATACACTATAGGATTAGACTAGGCACTGGCTACATACACTATAGGATTAGACTAGGCACTGGCTACATACACTATAGGATTAGACTAGGCACTGGCTACATACACTATAGGATTAGACTAGGCACTGGCTACATACACTATAGGATTAGACTAGGCACTGGCTACATACACTATAGGATTAGACTAGGCACTGGCTACATACACTATAGGATTAGACTAGGCACTGGCTACATACACTATAGGATTAGACTAGGCACTGGCTACATACACTATAGGATTAGACTAGGCACTGGCTACATACACTATAGGATTAGACTAGGCACTGGCTACATACACTATAGGATTAGACTAGGCACTGGCTACATACACTATAGGATTAGACTAGGCACTGGCTACATACACTATAGGATTAGACTAGGCACTGGCTACATACACTATAGGATTAGACTAGGCACTGGCTACATACACTATAGGATTAGACTAGGCACTGGCTACATACACTATAGGATTAGACTAGGCACTGGCTACATACACTATAGGATTAGACTAGGCACTGGCTACATACACTATAGGATTAGACTAGGCACTGGCTACATACACTATAGGATTAGACTAGGCACTGGCTACATACACTATAGGATTAGACTAGGCACTGGCTACATACACTATAGGATTAGACTAGGCACTGGCTACATACACTATAGGATTAGACTAGGCACTGGCTACATACACTATAGGATTAGACTAGGCACTGGCTACATACACTATAGGATTAGACTAGGCACTGGCTACATACACTATAGGATTAGACTAGGCACTGGCTACATACACTATAGGATTAGACTAGGCACTGGCTACATACACTATAGGATTAGACTAGGCACTGGCTACATACACTATAGGATTAGACTAGGCACTGGCTACATACACTATAGGATTAGACTAGGCACTGGCTACATACACTATAGGATTAGACTAGGCACTGGCTACATACACTATAGGATTAGACTAGGCACTGGCTACATACACTATAGGATTAGACTAGGCACTGGCTACATACACTATAGGATTAGACTAGGCACTGGCTACATACACTATAGGATTAGACTAGGCACTGGCTACATACACTATAGGATTAGACTAGGCACTGGCTACATACACTATAGGATTAGACTAGGCACTGGCTACATACACTATAGGATTAGACTAGGCACTGGCTACATACACTATAGGATTAGACTAGGCACTGGCTACATACACTATAGGATTAGACTAGGCACTGGCTACATACACTATAGGATTAGACTAGGCACTGGCTACATACACTATAGGATTAGACTAGGCACTGGCTACATACACTATAGGATTAGACTAGGCACTGGCTACATACACTATAGGATTAGACTAGGCACTGGCTACATACACTATAGGATTAGACTAGGCACTGGCTACATACACTATAGGATTAGACTAGGCACTGGCTACATACACTATAGGATTAGACTAGGCACTGGCTACATACACTATAGGATTAGACTAGGCACTGGCTACATACACTATAGGATTAGACTAGGCACTGGCTACATACACTATAGGATTAGACTAGGCACTGGCTACATACACTATAGGATTAGACTAGGCACTGGCTACATACACTATAGGATTAGACTAGGCACTGGCTACATACACTATAGGATTAGACTAGGCACTGGCTACATACACTATAGGATTAGACTAGGCACTGGCTACATACACTATAGGATTAGACTAGGCACTGGCTACATACACTATAGGATTAGACTAGGCACTGGCTACATACACTATAGGATTAGACTAGGCACTGGCTACATACACTATAGGATTAGACTAGGCACTGGCTACATACACTATAGGATTAGACTAGGCACTGGCTACATACACTATAGGATTAGACTAGGCACTGGCTACATACACTATAGGATTAGACTAGGCACTGGCTACATACACTATAGGATTAGACTAGGCACTGGCTACATACACTATAGGATTAGACTAGGCACTGGCTACATACACTATAGGATTAGACTAGGTCACTGGCTACATACACTATAGGATTAGACTAGGCACTGGCTACATACACTATAGGATTAGACTAGGCACTGGCTACATACACTATAGGATTAGACTAGGCACTGGCTACATACACTATAGGATTAGACTAGGCACTGGCTACATACACTATAGGATTAGACTAGGCACTGGCTACATACACTATAGGATTAGACTAGGCACTGGCTACATACACTATAGGATTAGACTAGGCACTGGCTACATACACTATAGGATTAGACTAGGCACTGGCTACATACACTATAGGATTAGACTAGGCACTGGCTACATACACTATAGGATTAGACTAGGCACTGGCTACATACACTATAGGATTAGACTAGGCACTGGCTACATACACTATAGGATTAGACTAGGCACTGGCTACATACACTATAGGATTAGACTAGGCACTGGCTACATACACTATAGGATTAGACTAGGCACTGGCTACATACACTATAGGATTAGACTAGGCACTGGCTACATACACTATAGGATTAGACTAGGCACTGGCTACATACACTATAGGATTAGACTAGGCACTGGCTACATACACTATAGGATTAGACTAGGCACTGGCTACATACACTATAGGATTAGACTAGGCACTGGCTACATACACTATAGGATTAGACTAGGCACTGGCTACATACACTATAGGATTAGACTAGGCACTGGCTACATACACTATAGGATTAGACTAGGCACTGGCTACATACACTATAGGATTAGACTAGGCACTGGCTACATACACTATAGGATTAGACTAGGCACTGGCTACATACACTATAGGATTAGACTAGGCACTGGCTACATACACTATAGGATTAGACTAGGCACTGGCTACATACACTATAGGATTAGACTAGGCACTGGCTACATACACTATAGGATTAGACTAGGCACTGGCTACATACACTATAGGATTAGACTAGGCACTGGCTACATACACTATAGGATTAGACTAGGCACTGGCTACATACACTATAGGATTAGACTAGGCACTGGCTACATACACTATAGGATTAGACTAGGCACTGGCTACATACACTATAGGATTAGACTAGGCACTGGCTACATACACTATAGGATTAGACTAGGCACTGGCTACATACACTATAGGATTAGACTAGGCACTGGCTACATACACTATAGGATTAGACTAGGCACTGGCTACATACACTATAGGATTAGACTAGGCACTGGCTACATACACTATAGGATTAGACTAGGCACTGGCTACATACACTATAGGATTAGACTAGGCACTGGCTACATACACTATAGGATTAGACTAGGCACTGGCTACATACACTATAGGATTAGACTAGGCACTGGCTACATACACTATAGGATTAGACTAGGCACTGGCTACATACACTATAGGATTAGACTAGGCACTGGCTACATACACTATAGGATTAGACTAGGCACTGGCTACATACACTATAGGATTAGACTAGGCACTGGCTACATACACTATAGGATTAGACTAGGCACTGGCTACATACACTATAGGATTAGACTAGGCACTGGCTACATACACTATAGGATTAGACTAGGCACTGGCTACATACACTATAGGATTAGACTAGGCACTGGCTACATACACTATAGGATTAGACTAGGCACTGGCTACATACACTATAGGATTAGACTAGGCACTGGCTACATACACTATAGGATTAGACTAGGCACTGGCTACATACACTATAGGATTAGACTAGGCACTGGCTACATACACTATAGGATTAGACTAGGCACTGGCTACATACACTATAGGATTAGACTAGGCACTGGCTACATACACTATAGGATTAGACTAGGCACTGGCTACATACACTATAGGATTAGACTAGGCACTGGCTACATACACTATAGGATTAGACTAGGCACTGGCTACATACACTATAGGATTAGACTAGGCACTGGCTACATACACTATAGGATTAGACTAGGCACTGGCTACATACACTATAGGATTAGACTAGGCACTGGCTACATACACTATAGGATTAGACTAGGCACTGGCTACATACACTATAGGATTAGACTAGGCACTGGCTACATACACTATAGGATTAGACTAGGCACTGGCTACATACACTATAGGATTAGACTAGGCACTGGCTACATACACTATAGGATTAGACTAGGCACTGGCTACATACACTATAGGATTAGACTAGGCACTGGCTACATACACTATAGGATTAGACTAGGCACTGGCTACATACACTATAGGATTAGACTAGGCACTGGCTACATACACTATAGGATTAGACTAGGCACTGGCTACATACACTATAGGATTAGACTAGGCACTGGCTACATACACTATAGGATTAGACTAGGCACTGGCTACATACACTATAGGATTAGACTAGGCACTGGCTACATACACTATAGGATTAGACTAGGCACTGGCTACATACACTATAGGATTAGACTAGGCACTGGCTACATACACTATAGGATTAGACTAGGCACTGGCTACATACACTATAGGATTAGACTAGGCACTGGCTACATACACTATAGGATTAGACTAGGCACTGGCTACATACACTATAGGATTAGACTAGGCACTGGCTACATACACTATAGGATTAGACTAGGCACTGGCTACATACACTATAGGATTAGACTAGGCACTGGCTACATACACTATAGGATTAGACTAGGCACTGGCTACATACACTATAGGATTAGACTAGGCACTGGCTACATACACTATAGGATTAGACTAGGCACTGGCTACATACACTATAGGATTAGACTAGGCACTGGCTACATACACTATAGGATTAGACTAGGCACTGGCTACATACACTATAGGATTAGACTAGGCACTGGCTACATACACTATAGGATTAGACTAGGCACTGGCTACATACACTATAGGATTAGACTAGGCACTGGCTACATACACTATAGGATTAGACTAGGCACTGGCTACATACACTATAGGATTAGACTAGGCACTGGCTACATACACTATAGGATTAGACTAGGCACTGGCTACATACACTATAGGATTAGACTAGGCACTGGCTACATACACTATAGGATTAGACTAGGCACTGGCTACATACACTATAGGATTAGACTAGGCACTGGCTACATACACTATAGGATTAGACTAGGCACTGGCTACATACACTATAGGATTAGACTAGGCACTGGCTACATACACTATAGGATTAGACTAGGCACTGGCTACATACACTATAGGATTAGACTAGGCACTGGCTACATACACTATAGGATTAGACTAGGCACTGGCTACATACACTATAGGATTAGACTAGGCACTGGCTACATACACTATAGGATTAGACTAGGCACTGGCTACATACACTATAGGATTAGACTAGGCACTGGCTACATACACTATAGGATTAGACTAGGCACTGGCTACATACACTATAGGATTAGACTAGGCACTGGCTACATACACTATAGGATTAGACTAGGCACTGGCTACATACACTATAGGATTAGACTAGGCACTGGCTACATACACTATAGGATTAGACTAGGCACTGGCTACATACACTATAGGATTAGACTAGGCACTGGCTACATACACTATAGGATTAGACTAGGCACTGGCTACATACACTATAGGATTAGACTAGGCACTGGCTACATACACTATAGGATTAGACTAGGCACTGGCTACATACACTATAGGATTAGACTAGGCACTGGCTACATACACTATAGGATTAGACTAGGCACTGGCTACATACACTATAGGATTAGACTAGGCACTGGCTACATACACTATAGGATTAGACTAGGCACTGGCTACATACACTATAGGATTAGACTAGGCACTGGCTACATACACTATAGGATTAGACTAGGCACTGGCTACATACACTATAGGATTAGACTAGGCACTGGCTACATACACTATAGGATTAGACTAGGCACTGGCTACATACACTATAGGATTAGACTAGGCACTGGCTACATACACTATAGGATTAGACTAGGCACTGGCTACATACACTATAGGATTAGACTAGGCACTGGCTACATACACTATAGGATTAGACTAGGCACTGGCTACATACACTATAGGATTAGACTAGGCACTGGCTACATACACTATAGGATTAGACTAGGCACTGGCTACATACACTATAGGATTAGACTAGGCACTGGCTACATACACTATAGGATTAGACTAGGCACTGGCTACATACACTATAGGATTAGACTAGGCACTGGCTACATACACTATAGGATTAGACTAGGCACTGGCTACATACACTATAGGATTAGACTAGGCACTGGCTACATACACTATAGGATTAGACTAGGCACTGGCTACATACACTATAGGATTAGACTAGGCACTGGCTACATACACTATAGGATTAGACTAGGCACTGGCTACATACACTATAGGATTAGACTAGGCACTGGCTACATACACTATAGGATTAGACTAGGCACTGGCTACATACACTATAGGATTAGACTAGGCACTGGCTACATACACTATAGGATTAGACTAGGCACTGGCTACATACACTATAGGATTAGACTAGGCACTGGCTACATACACTATAGGATTAGACTAGGCACTGGCTACATACACTATAGGATTAGACTAGGCACTGGCTACATACACTATAGGATTAGACTAGGCACTGGCTACATACACTATAGGATTAGACTAGGCACTGGCTACATACACTATAGGATTAGACTAGGCACTGGCTACATACACTATAGGATTAGACTAGGCACTGGCTACATACACTATAGGATTAGACTAGGCACTGGCTACATACACTATAGGATTAGACTAGGCACTGGCTACATACACTATAGGATTAGACTAGGCACTGGCTACATACACTATAGGATTAGACTAGGCACTGGCTACATACACTATAGGATTAGACTAGGCACTGGCTACATACACTATAGGATTAGACTAGGCACTGGCTACATACACTATAGGATTAGACTAGGCACTGGCTACATACACTATAGGATTAGACTAGGCACTGGCTACATACACTATAGGATTAGACTAGGCACTGGCTACATACACTATAGGATTAGACTAGGCACTGGCTACATACACTATAGGATTAGACTAGGCACTGGCTACATACACTATAGGATTAGACTAGGCACTGGCTACATACACTATAGGATTAGACTAGGCACTGGCTACATACACTATAGGATTAGACTAGGCACTGGCTACATACACTATAGGATTAGACTAGGCACTGGCTACATACACTATAGGATTAGACTAGGCACTGGCTACATACACTATAGGATTAGACTAGGCACTGGCTACATACACTATAGGATTAGACTAGGCACTGGCTACATACACTATAGGATTAGACTAGGCACTGGCTACATACACTATAGGATTAGACTAGGCACTGGCTACATACACTATAGGATTAGACTAGGCACTGGCTACATACACTATAGGATTAGACTAGGCACTGGCTACATACACTATAGGATTAGACTAGGCACTGGCTACATACACTATAGGATTAGACTAGGCACTGGCTACATACACTATAGGATTAGACTAGGCTACTGGCTACATACACTATAGGATTAGACTAGGCACTGGCTACATACACTATAGGATTAGACTAGGCACTGGCTACATACACTATAGGATTAGACTAGGCACTGGCTACATACACTATAGGATTAGACTAGGCACTGGCTACATACACTATAGGATTAGACTAGGCACTGGCTACATACACTATAGGATTAGACTAGGCACTGGCTACATACACTATAGGATTAGACTAGGCACTGGCTACATACACTATAGGATTAGACTAGGCACTGGCTACATACACTATAGGATTAGACTAGGCACTGGCTACATACACTATAGGATTAGACTAGGCACTGGCTACATACACTATAGGATTAGACTAGGCACTGGCTACATACACTATAGGATTAGACTAGGCACTGGCTACATACACTATAGGATTAGACTAGGCACTGGCTACATACACTATAGGATTAGACTAGGCACTGGCTACATACACTATAGGATTAGACTAGGCACTGGCTACATACACTATAGGATTAGACTAGGCACTGGCTACATACACTATAGGATTAGACTAGGCACTGGCTACATACACTATAGGATTAGACTAGGCACTGGCTACATACACTATAGGATTAGACTAGGCACTGGCTACATACACTATAGGATTAGACTAGGCACTGGCTACATACACTATAGGATTAGACTAGGCACTGGCTACATACACTATAGGATTAGACTAGGCACTGGCTACATACACTATAGGATTAGACTAGGCACTGGCTACATACACTATAGGATTAGACTAGGCACTGGCTACATACACTATAGGATTAGACTAGGCACTGGCTACATACACTATAGGATTAGACTAGGCACTGGCTACATACACTATAGGATTAGACTAGGCACTGGCTACATACACTATAGGATTAGACTAGGCACTGGCTACATACACTATAGGATTAGACTAGGCACTGGCTACATACACTATAGGATTAGACTAGGCACTGGCTACATACACTATAGGATTAGACTAGGCACTGGCTACATACACTATAGGATTAGACTAGGCACTGGCTACATACACTATAGGATTAGACTAGGCACTGGCTACATACACTATAGGATTAGACTAGGCACTGGCTACATACACTATAGGATTAGACTAGGCACTGGCTACATACACTATAGGATTAGACTAGGCACTGGCTACATACACTATAGGATTAGACTAGGCACTGGCTACATACACTATAGGATTAGACTAGGCACTGGCTACATACACTATAGGATTAGACTAGGCACTGGCTACATACACTATAGGATTAGACTAGGCACTGGCTACATACACTATAGGATTAGACTAGGCACTGGCTACATACACTATAGGATTAGACTAGGCACTGGCTACATACACTATAGGATTAGACTAGGCACTGGCTACATACACTATAGGATTAGACTAGGCACTGGCTACATACACTATAGGATTAGACTAGGCACTGGCTACATACACTATAGGATTAGACTAGGCACTGGCTACATACACTATAGGATTAGACTAGGCACTGGCTACATACACTATAGGATTAGACTAGGCACTGGCTACATACACTATAGGATTAGACTAGGCACTGGCTACATACACTATAGGATTAGACTAGGCACTGGCTACATACACTATAGGATTAGACTAGGCACTGGCTACATACACTATAGGATTAGACTAGGCACTGGCTACATACACTATAGGATTAGACTAGGCACTGGCTACATACACTATAGGATTAGACTAGGCACTGGCTACATACACTATAGGATTAGACTAGGCACTGGCTACATACACTATAGGATTAGACTAGGCACTGGCTACATACACTATAGGATTAGACTAGGCACTGGCTACATACACTATAGGATTAGACTAGGCACTGGCTACATACACTATAGGATTAGACTAGGCACTGGCTACATACACTATAGGATTAGACTAGGCACTGGCTACATACACTATAGGATTAGACTAGGCACTGGCTACATACACTATAGGATTAGACTAGGCACTGGCTACATACACTATAGGATTAGACTAGGCACTGGCTACATACACTATAGGATTAGACTAGGCACTGGCTACATACACTATAGGATTAGACTAGGCACTGGCTACATACACTATAGGATTAGACTAGGCACTGGCTACATACACTATAGGATTAGACTAGGCACTGGCTACATACACTATAGGATTAGACTAGGCACTGGCTACATACACTATAGGATTAGACTAGGCACTGGCTACATACACTATAGGATTAGACTAGGCACTGGCTACATACACTATAGGATTAGACTAGGCACTGGCTACATACACTATAGGATTAGACTAGGCACTGGCTACATACACTATAGGATTAGACTAGGCACTGGCTACATACACTATAGGATTAGACTAGGCACTGGCTACATACACTATAGGATTAGACTAGGCACTGGCTACATACACTATAGGATTAGACTAGGCACTGGCTACATACACTATAGGATTAGACTAGGCACTGGCTACATACACTATAGGATTAGACTAGGCACTGGCTACATACACTATAGGATTAGACTAGGCACTGGCTACATACACTATAGGATTAGACTAGGCACTGGCTACATACACTATAGGATTAGACTAGGCACTGGCTACATACACTATAGGATTAGACTAGGCACTGGCTACATACACTATAGGATTAGACTAGGCACTGGCTACATACACTATAGGATTAGACTAGGCACTGGCTACATACACTATAGGATTAGACTAGGCACTGGCTACATACACTATAGGATTAGACTAGGCACTGGCTACATACACTATAGGATTAGACTAGGCACTGGCTACATACACTATAGGATTAGACTAGGCACTGGCTACATACACTATAGGATTAGACTAGGCACTGGCTACATACACTATAGGATTAGACTAGGCACTGGCTACATACACTATAGGATTAGACTAGGCACTGGCTACATACACTATAGGATTAGACTAGGCACTGGCTACATACACTATAGGATTAGACTAGGCACTGGCTACATACACTATAGGATTAGACTAGGCACTGGCTACATACACTATAGGATTAGACTAGGCACTGGCTACATACACTATAGGATTAGACTAGGCACTGGCTACATACACTATAGGATTAGACTAGGCACTGGCTACATACACTATAGGATTAGACTAGGCACTGGCTACATACACTATAGGATTAGACTAGGCACTGGCTACATACACTATAGGATTAGACTAGGCACTGGCTACATACACTATAGGATTAGACTAGGCACTGGCTACATACACTATAGGATTAGACTAGGCACTGGCTACATACACTATAGGATTAGACTAGGCACTGGCTACATACACTATAGGATTAGACTAGGCACTGGCTACATACACTATAGGATTAGACTAGGCACTGGCTACATACACTATAGGATTAGACTAGGCACTGGCTACATACACTATAGGATTAGACTAGGCACTGGCTACATACACTATAGGATTAGACTAGGCACTGGCTACATACACTATAGGATTAGACTAGGCACTGGCTACATACACTATAGGATTAGACTAGGCACTGGCTACATACACTATAGGATTAGACTAGGCACTGGCTACATACACTATAGGATTAGACTAGGCACTGGCTACATACACTATAGGATTAGACTAGGCACTGGCTACATACACTATAGGATTAGACTAGGCACTGGCTACATACACTATAGGATTAGACTAGGCACTGGCTACATACACTATAGGATTAGACTAGGCACTGGCTACATACACTATAGGATTAGACTAGGCACTGGCTACATACACTATAGGATTAGACTAGGCACTGGCTACATACACTATAGGATTAGACTAGGCACTGGCTACATACACTATAGGATTAGACTAGGCACTGGCTACATACACTATAGGATTAGACTAGGCACTGGCTACATACACTATAGGATTAGACTAGGCACTGGCTACATACACTATAGGATTAGACTAGGCACTGGCTACATACACTATAGGATTAGACTAGGCACTGGCTACATACACTATAGGATTAGACTAGGCACTGGCTACATACACTATAGGATTAGACTAGGCACTGGCTACATACACTATAGGATTAGACTAGGCACTGGCTACATACACTATAGGATTAGACTAGGCACTGGCTACATACACTATAGGATTAGACTAGGCACTGGCTACATACACTATAGGATTAGACTAGGCACTGGCTACATACACTATAGGATTAGACTAGGCACTGGCTACATACACTATAGGATTAGACTAGGCACTGGCTACATACACTATAGGATTAGACTAGGCACTGGCTACATACACTATAGGATTAGACTAGGCACTGGCTACATACACTATAGGATTAGACTAGGCACTGGCTACATACACTATAGGATTAGACTAGGCACTGGCTACATACACTATAGGATTAGACTAGGCACTGGCTACATACACTATAGGATTAGACTAGGCACTGGCTACATACACTATAGGATTAGACTAGGCACTGGCTACATACACTATAGGATTAGACTAGGCACTGGCTACATACACTATAGGATTAGACTAGGCACTGGCTACATACACTATAGGATTAGACTAGGCACTGGCTACATACACTATAGGATTAGACTAGGCACTGGCTACATACACTATAGGATTAGACTAGGCACTGGCTACATACACTATAGGATTAGACTAGGCACTGGCTACATACACTATAGGATTAGACTAGGCACTGGCTACATACACTATAGGATTAGACTAGGCACTGGCTACATACACTATAGGATTAGACTAGGCACTGGCTACATACACTATAGGATTAGACTAGGCACTGGCTACATACACTATAGGATTAGACTAGGCACTGGCTACATACACTATAGGATTAGACTAGGCACTGGCTACATACACTATAGGATTAGACTAGGCACTGGCTACATACACTATAGGATTAGACTAGGCACTGGCTACATACACTATAGGATTAGACTAGGCACTGGCTACATACACTATAGGATTAGACTAGGCACTGGCTACATACACTATAGGATTAGACTAGGCACTGGCTACATACACTATAGGATTAGACTAGGCACTGGCTACATACACTATAGGATTAGACTAGGCACTGGCTACATACACTATAGGATTAGACTAGGCACTGGCTACATACACTATAGGATTAGACTAGGCACTGGCTACATACACTATAGGATTAGACTAGGCACTGGCTACATACACTATAGGATTAGACTAGGCACTGGCTACATACACTATAGGATTAGACTAGGCACTGGCTACATACACTATAGGATTAGACTAGGCACTGGCTACATACACTATAGGATTAGACTAGGCACTGGCTACATACACTATAGGATTAGACTAGGCACTGGCTACATACACTATAGGATTAGACTAGGCACTGGCTACATACACTATAGGATTAGACTAGGCACTGGCTACATACACTATAGGATTAGACTAGGCACTGGCTACATACACTATAGGATTAGACTAGGCACTGGCTACATACACTATAGGATTAGACTAGGCACTGGCTACATACACTATAGGATTAGACTAGGCACTGGCTACATACACTATAGGATTAGACTAGGCACTGGCTACATACACTATAGGATTAGACTAGGCACTGGCTACATACACTATAGGATTAGACTAGGCACTGGCTACATACACTATAGGATTAGACTAGGCACTGGCTACATACACTATAGGATTAGACTAGGCACTGGCTACATACACTATAGGATTAGACTAGGCACTGGCTACATACACTATAGGATTAGACTAGGCACTGGCTACATACACTATAGGATTAGACTAGGCACTGGCTACATACACTATAGGATTAGACTAGGCACTGGCTACATACACTATAGGATTAGACTAGGCACTGGCTACATACACTATAGGATTAGACTAGGCACTGGCTACATACACTATAGGATTAGACTAGGCACTGGCTACATACACTATAGGATTAGACTAGGCACTGGCTACATACACTATAGGATTAGACTAGGCACTGGCTACATACACTATAGGATTAGACTAGGCACTGGCTACATACACTATAGGATTAGACTAGGCACTGGCTACATACACTATAGGATTAGACTAGGCACTGGCTACATACACTATAGGATTAGACTAGGCACTGGCTACATACACTATAGGATTAGACTAGGCACTGGCTACATACACTATAGGATTAGACTAGGCACTGGCTACATACACTATAGGATTAGACTAGGCACTGGCTACATACACTATAGGATTAGAC
>JAQNBH010000165.1:0-18655 GCA_028752905.1 Cladorhizidae sp. MBARI D1340-BT2
TACTCTCCCAGGGTCTTCATAAGTTAGATGCACACACTTACTCTCCCAGGTACTTCATAAGTTAGATGCACACTTACTCTCCCAGGTCTTCATGAGTTAGATGCAGACACTTACTCTCCCAGGTCTTCATAATTAGATGCAGGACACTTACTCTCCCAGGTCTTCATAAGGTTAGATGCAGGACACTTACTCTCCCAGGTCTTCATAAGTTAGATGCAGGACACTTACTCTCCCAGGTCTTCATAAGTTAGATGCAAGGACACTTACTCTCCAGGTCTTCATAAGTTAGATGCAGGACACTTACTCTCCCAGGTCTTCATAAGTTAGATGCAGGACACTTACTCTCCCAGGTCTTCATAAGTTAGATGCAGGACACTTACTCTCCCAGGTCTTCATAAGTTAGATGCAGGACACTTACTCTCCCCAGGTCTTCATAAGTTAGATGCAGGACACTTACTCTCCCTGGTCTTCATAAGTTAGATGCAGGACACTTACTCTCTCCAGGTCTTCATAAGTTAGATGGAGGACACTTACTCTCCCTGGTCTTCATAAGTTAGATGCAGGACACTTACTCTCCCTGGTCTTCATAAGTTAGATGCAGGACACTTACTCTCCCAGGTCTTCATAAGTTAGATGCAAGGACACTTACTCTCCCTGGTCTTCATAAGTTAGATGCAGGACACTTAACTCTCCCCAGGTCTTCATAAGTTAGATGCAGGACACTTACTCTCCCTGGTCTTCATAAGTTAGATGCAGGACACTTACTCTCCCAGGTCTTCATAAGTTAGATGCAGGACACTTACTCTCCCAGGTCTTCATAAGTTAGATGCAGGACACTTACTCTCCCAGGTCTTCATAAGTTAGATGCAGGACACTTACTCTCCCAGGCTCTTCATAAGTTAGATGCAGGACACTTACTCTCCCAGGTCTTCATAAGTTAGATGCAGGACACTTACTCTCCCAGGTCTTCATAAGTTAGATGCAGGACACTTACTCTCCCTGGTCTTCATAAGTTAGATGCAGGGACACTTACTCTCCCAGGTCTTCATAAGTTAGATGCAGGACACTTACTCTCCCCTGGTCTTCATAAGTTAGATGCAGGACACTTACTCTCCCAGGTCTTCATAAGTTAGATGCAGGACACTTACTCTCCCAGGTCTTCATAAGTTAGATGCAGGACACTTACTCTCCCAGGTCTTCATAAGTTAGATGCAGGACACTTACTCTCCAGGTCTTCATAAGTTAGATGCAGGACACTTACTCTCCCAGGTCTTCATAAGTTAGATGCAGGACACTTACTCTCCCAGGTCTTCATAAGTTAGATGCAGGACACTTACTCTCCCAGGTCTTCATAAGTTAGATGCAGGACACTTACTCTCCCAGGTCTTCATAAGTTAGATGCAGGACACTTACTCTCCCAGTCTTCATAAGTTAGATGCAGGACACTTACTCTCCCTGGTCTTCATAAGTTAGATGCAGGACACTTACTCTCCCAGGTCTTCATAAGTTAGATGCAGGACACTTACTCTCCCAGTCTTCATAAGTTAGATGCAGGACACTTACTCTCCCTGGTCTTCATAAGTTAGATGCAGGACACTTACTCTCCCAGGTCTTCATAAGTTAGATGCAGGACACTTACTCTCCCAGGTCTTCATAAGTTAGATGCAGGACACTTACTCTCCCAGGTCTTCATAAGTTAGATGCAGGACACTTACTCTCCCAGGTCTTCATAAGTTAGATGCAGGACACTTACTCTCCCCAGGTCTTCATAAGTTAGATGCAGGACACTTACTCTCCCAGGTCTTCATAAGTTAGATGCAGGACACTTACTCTCCCAGGTCTTCATAAGTTAGATGCAGGACACTTACTCTCCCAGGTCTTCATAAGTTAGATGCAGGACACTTACTCTCCCAGGTCTTCATAAGTTAGATGCAGGACACTTACTCTCCAGGTCTTCATAAGTTAGATGCAGGACACTTACTCTCCCTGGTCTTCATAAGTTAGATGCAGGACACAATCACACGGGAGCAAACTTCTTGGTAAAACTTGTTCGTTACTTTGCAGCCAGCAGCTTCTAAATCATCCCAGCTATAGGATACAAACGAACGTGTTTATGGTGTTGACGATCCTTTACCGATTTTTATTTTTAGTGAGGTCACATCCCCCCCCCCCCCCCCCCAAAAAAAATTCTTGAATAGAGGTTTTAGTTCATTACCCTTTACCAGACCAACCTCTTCGTCTCGTTTGGGTGGAGCTCTCTTGAACATGTCCGTGATTCGTTGCTGCTTGCAAATATCGTTCTTCTCCAGCAGTCGTTTTCTCAGCCAATCAGGATGAGAGACGCGAGGGCACTGGGTTGGCCACCTGCACAAAGTAAAGAGGAAGTGAGTGTGGCCAGGAGAAGTGATGATGTCATGGCCTTACCCCCTGCATGGCCGCTGGATGGTGATGATCTTCTGTATGGCACGGCCAAGACGCTCCATGTAGTAGGCCCAGTCCAGGATCTGAAGTAGGTCACGCACATGGAAAGACGCGTGCAGGAATGTGAAGTGTACCTCTGCTCTCGCTCCCTGCCCCCCCCCCCCCCCAATCTTTCACCTCCCTCCCGACACCACAACACTCACAGTTCTCCAGATGCCCCCGACACACACCAAAAGACCACCCCCTGAGCCGCCCCCGACCCCTCCCCCCCAGTCTGCCCGGAGTTCCGTATCTCTACTGGTCCTCATCTCCTCCTCACAATGTCCCAACACTCCCCTCCTCACACACACACACTTTACAATTCTCACCCACCTTCCCTCTCACACACACCTCCCAATCCTCACCTATCACTCATTTCTCCCCAATCCTCACCTCCTCCCCCCACCCCCCCCCCCCCCCCCACCCGCACACACACACCTCCCAATCCTCACCTCCTCCCCCCCCCACACAACACACCTCCCAATCCACACCTCCTCCCCCTCACACACACACACACACATTCCTCCCAATTCTCACCGATCTTATGTCAAAGTCCTCCATACCCGAAGTCTTCAGCCACTTCCGAAGAAAGTGTTTTTTCACACTTGGCTCAGCCTGGAAAATGGCCAATGGGATAGCTCGATCTGTAACTCCAGCCCCCTCCGGCTTACGGGAGATGATGAAGCGACAAGCAAGACCCTTGTCCTTCACCATCTGGTCACCAAGGAACTGATTGAAGGGTGAGGAGGAAGTGAAGGAGGAATTGAAAGAGGAAGTAAAGGAATAGATGTGAAGGAAGGTGGTGAAGGAGGAAGTGAAATCAGAAGTAAAGGAGGATGTGAAGGAAGAGGGTGAAAGAGGAAGTAAATGAGGATGTGAAGGAAGAGGGTGAAAGAGGAAGTAAAGGAGGATGTGAAGGAAGAGGGTGAAAGAGGAAGTAAAGGAGGATGTGAAGGAAGAGGTGGTGGTAGAGGATGTGAAAGAGGAAGTAAAGGAGGATGTGAAGGAATATGTGAAGGACAAGTAAAGGAAGGGGTTGAAGGTGGAAGTGAAGGAAGAGGTGCTGAAGGAGGAAGTGAAGGAAGAGGTGTTGAAGGAGGAAGTGAAGGAAGATGTCTTGAAGAAGGAAGTGAAGGAAGATGTCTTGAAGGAGGAAGTGAAGGAAGAGGTGTTGAAGGAGGAAGTGAAGGAAGGTGCTGAAGGAGGAAGTAAGGAAGATGTTGAAGGAGGAAGTGAAGGAAGATGTCTTGAAGAAGGAAGGAAGTGAAGTAAGAGGTATTGAAGGAGGAAGTGAAGAAAGAGGTGTTGAAGGAGGAAGTGAAGGAAGGTGTTGAAGGAGGAAGTGAAGGAAGGTGTTGAAGGAGGAAGTGAAGGAAGATGGCTTGAAGGAGGAAGTGAAGGAAGAGGCGTTGAAGGAGGAAGTGAAGTAAGAGGTGTTGAAGGAGGAAATGAAGGAAAAGGTATTGAAGGAGGAAGTGAAGAAAGAGGTGTTGAAGGAGAAAGTGACGAAGGAGGAAGTGAAGGAAGGTGTTGAAGGAGGAAGTGAAGGAAGAGGTGTTGAAGGAGGAAGTGAAGGAAGGTGTTGAAGGAGGAAGTGAAGGAAGGTGCTGAAGGAGGAAATGAAGGAAGGTGTTGAAGGAGGAAGTGAAGGAAGATGTCTTGAAGGAGGAAGTGAAGGAAGGTGTTGAAGGAGGAAATGAAGGAAGAGGTGTTGAAGGAAGGTGTTGAAGGAGGAAGGTGTTGAAGGAGGAAGGTGTTGAAGGAGGAAGTGTGTTGAAGGAGGAAGTGAAGGAAGATGTTGAAGGAGGAAGTGAAGAAAGAGGTGTTGAAAGAGGAAATGAAAGGGAAAGTGAAGGAAGACTAATTGAAGAAGAGGGAGAAATGAACAGGAGAAGATAAAACACTGACTGCATGGCTAAAAACTGGAACACGAGCAACAATCTAACCACCACATACCTCTGACAGACGCTTGGCAGTGATGATAGAGGTGCTCTTCTGTGAGCCGTAGTCTTCTAACTTACGAGACATACTCCGGTTTTCAGAGATGAGGTTAAACAACTCGGAATCAGGCATGTTCTCAGCCTGCCAACAACAACAACAACAACAACAGCAACACAGCAGAGCAAGTTGAAGTGTTGTCAAAGATCTCCAGGTTATCACAACCTTACCTAGGACACCCAAAGACACTGAGACGTCTTGAGATTCCGGGACTTAGCCCTAGCCCTAGCCCTACTATACTAGGACGCCCCCTGAATATTATGAGCCCTAGCCCTAATTATAATATCCAATCGTTAGCCCTAGCCTTAGAATGCCTCTAGCACTAACCAACCCTAGCCCTAATTCCAGGCTCCTGATCTAGGGACATCCCAAGGGTCGGGGAAATCCTGGAATATTCTAGGATAGGTTGTGGCGTACTGGACGTGCATGATGGTGGAGCATTGTGTGGTGTGTGTGCATGATGGTGGAGCATTGTGTGGTGAGTGTGCATGATGGTGGAGCATTGTGTGGTGAGTGTGCATGATGGTGGAGCATTGTGTGGTATGTGTGCATGATCGTGGAGCATTGTGTGGTGTGTGCATGATGGTGGAGCATTGTGTGGTGTGTGTGCATGATGGTGGAGCATTGTGTGGTGTGTGTGCATGATGGTGGAGCATTGTGTGGTGTGTGTGCATGATGATGTCGTGCATGGTGGGTGTGCATGATGATGATGTCGTGCATTGTGACATGGTAGGGGTCACCCGTCACCTGACTGTAGAGCACGTCCAGCCAGTAGTCTGCTATGCGTGCCACCGAGGCGTAGCACTCCTCCAGCTTGCTCCCATGCAGGAAAGCCTCAAACACAGAAGACTGAAAGTTCTTGACAAGACCGAGTTCTCCTCTCCGCTTCACCTCAAACCCTTTCAACTCGGCCAGCGATCCGTCGTTGTTAAATACGGCATACCTGGAGAGGCATGGCAATAGAAACTTTGTTATAACCGACACATTTCCAACATGACAATAGTTACCATGGCAACACAACATGACTAACACAGGCAATTCAGTTACCATGGCAACATCACATGGTTATCACATGAACAATACAGTTACCATGGCAGCATCACACGACTAAGCACGTGGGCATTTTTGTTACCATGGCAACATAACATGACTACCATGTCGGCAATACAACTACCATGCCATTGTCGTCGCCATCTTCCCCCTTGGCTTCAATTGCAAAAACAACAATGATGTATATATACCAGGGGAACTAGACCCCCTCCCCCCCTCCTCGGGGAACTTGTTAAATTAAATGGCAGGTGATAACATATAACGCCAGTTTGTTCTTGGGCAGCATCAAGGCGCGAGAATTGGGACCAGGGGTAACTAGACCCCCTCCCCCCCTCCTCCTCCCCTGAAGTCAATGTTGGCCTCGGGCTTGGTCTCAGACGTCGGATAAATATTGCTAGTCATCATTGCCAGAAACAGTACGGCAGTTGGCGTCGTAGGCCATTTTGTTTAGGGCTAGGCTATAGCTGCCATGCCTCTTTCACGCTGCCAACTCACAAGTTATGCAACTCTGCGACATAACCAACGAACTACACCGGCTGCGTAAGAGCTCACAGAAAGCAAGCAGCTTGCTAACGAGGCTGATGGAAACCCCCAGAGGAAATGACGGCCTCCACACCCACACTCCCATACCAACAGCTAGTTCTCTGCCGCTGGGTTATAGGTACCTCCACACTCCCATACCAACAGCTAGTTCTCTGCCGCTGGGTTAAGGTACCTCCACACTCCCATACCAACAGCTAGTTCTCTGCCGCTGGGTTAAGGTACCTCCACACTCCCATACCAACAGAGAGAGCATATTACGATTCTCTCGTTCCAGTATAATATGTATACATATAAACTAGTGCTTTTCCCCTAGAGGAACTAAAGTTCCGAGGTCTTCGTGGACTTGATCCTCGACACGAAAATTGCTCCCTCCAATTATTTGGTACAATAATATGGTCTGGTAAGGGGATCATTAATGGTAAGGGGGATCATTAATGGTAAGGGGGTGCATTAACCTCAGAAATTATTCCGCGAAACAATCAGACAATCCTCGCAACTTGAGCTCCTCGAGAAATGTACATGACATATATAGGAGTGTTTTCGAGTGGTTAAATATTCTCAATTTAGTGATTACACAACGAAGAATTCACAGGCGAAAATATTCGTGGATGGTGTGGCGTATCACACCCTTCTTCGTTACAGGATTGGATTCTAACCGTGAAAACTCGCAAAGATTAGCACCTTCTAATCATTCCAATCATTCCATTAATTGTAGTATACATGTATGGGCAAGGAAGAACAGATTGGGACAAGATGTAAACCTCAAAAATATTGTCGACCCTTTACCAACCTCTTCTTCAACTTCTTCCCCTCGTCCTTGGAGGCAGGGAGAATCATGGCGCGATAAGGGCCGTCCACCTCGAAGAAAATGGAGTTCTCACTGCGCTGCTTGTAAATGAGCTCATCCGGATCAACCAGTTCCTGATACTGTTCGTTGGTAAAGTAGTCCTGAACCATGATGTTGAGCATAGCCCCAGGGTACGAGATCGTCACCCGCGGCTTCTTGGCGTTGGTGGTGCACAACTCAAAGTTCTCGGGGAAACTGGCCGGCAAGATGCACCAGATGCCGTCCGTGTCGAGCTCTAGGGGGCGACTGCGATGGGGAGAAGGGGGAAATAAATGTTGGGGTCATCCGTGGGTGAGCCTTGATTCATTCCCATGACATGGAGGTTGTAAGCTAGTAGGCAGGGTTATGGGTGTGGCTGGTTAGCAAGCTAGTAGGCAGGGTTATGGGTGTGGCCGGTTAGCAAGCTAGTAGGCAGGGTTATGGGTGTGGCAGGTTAGCAAGCTAGTAAGCAGGGTTATGGGTGTGGCCTATTAGCAAGCTAGTAAAGCAAGGTTATGGGTGTGGCCTATTAGCAAGCTAGTAGGCAGAGTTATGGGTGTGGCTGGTTAGCAAGCTAGTAGGTAGGGTTATGGGTGTGGCATATTAGCAAGCTAGTAGGCAGGGTTATGGGTGTGGCTGGTTAGCAAGATAGTAGGCAGGGTTATGGGTGTGGCAGGTTAGCAAGCTAGTATGCCTGGTTATGGGTGTGGCCTATTAGCAAGCTAGTGGGCAGGGTCATGGGTGTGGCAGGTTAGCAAGCTAGTAGGCAGGGTTATGGGTGTGGCCGGTTAGCAAGCTAGTAGGCAGGGTTATGGGTGTGGCCGGTTAGCAAGCTAGTAGGCAGGGTTATGGGAGTGGCAGGTTAGCAAGCTAGTAGGCAGGGCTATGGGTGTGGCAGGTTAGCAAGCTAGTAGGCAGGGTTGTGGGTGTGGCCGGTTAGCAAGCTAGTAGGCAGGGTTATGGGTGTGGCATGTTACAAGCTAGTAGGCAGGGTTATGGGCGTGGCAGGTAGCAAGCTAGTAGGCAGGGTTATGGGTGTGGCAGGTTAGCAAGCTAGTAGGCAGGGTTATGGAGCAGCCTGTACATGCTACTAAGCATGTTCCTTACGAGAACTCGTTGGCTCTCAATAAACCAAGTTGCTTTGGCAACAATACAATCTCAAGGTCCCACATAGGAGAGGGGAGGGAACAGGGAATGAAGGAACATTCCTCCCCCCCCCTTGACCAGGCAAGTTCACAGGTGATTATATTATAAGAACAAAACAAAAATTCATAGAGCAACCATAATTCATAGAGCATCCATAAAACGACAATATTTCATAGAGCAACCATGTATTTCATAGAGCAACCACATTTATAGAGCAACCACATTTCATAGAGCAACCACATTTCATAGAGCAACCACATTTCATAGAGCAACCACATTTCATAGAGCATTTCATAGAGCAACCACATTTCATAGAGCAACCACATTTCATAGAGCAACCACATTTCATAGAGCAACCACATTTCATAGAGCAACCACATTTCATAGAGCAACCATATTTCATAGAGCAACCACATTTCATAGAGCAACCATATTTCATAGAACAACCACATTTCATAGAGCGACCACATTGGAAAGGCACCAAAACTGCACATGATCACAAATCAGTTAGTGGGGGAAATTGCGGCTGGACATCAGACATTTTGCGAACATCTCGTGTATTTTGTCTGAACAAAAATCAATTTTGCTCTGTCGAATTGTCCGAGCAACACTAACGAACACTCTACATGCACACCATCACGAATGTGTTGAAGCATCAGATGCCCCAACCTCTGACGCAGACAGTAATGAAAGGGAAGAGGAGAAGCCGTCACTGGATGACTGGATACAGGAGGACTGACCCACTCTGTTACTTCCATTGTTCATTATTGCATTTGCACTCGTTACTCGGTGATTTGGAAGTTGTAAATTTTAATTTTTGTTGGTGGCAGATCAGTTTGAGAATGGCAGAACAAAATTGATTGTATTCAGACAAACTGATTTTGATTGTAATTTCTCCCCAGCACTGCTTTACCAAATTACATATAATTACACTTAAATACACATAATTACACTTGATTGATCTTAAAAAGCAGCATAATAGTGGTGCAATGGTTTTAAATGGTAAAGGGTCGTCTTTGTGGTGTACAAAGGACTTTCAGTCAATCCATGTCTTATACAATAAAATTCTTTTTCTTGCCAAGCTTTGTGTGCGTTTGTTTGTTTGTTTTTCTTGTTGTCGTTGTACAGTTCGATATTGTGGCAAACAGGAAACCAACGAGCAGGGGCAGAGATGAACCATTCCTTTAAACACTTGATCTAACATATTATTAATTGCTGTACCTTGTAAGTCAGCAGGTACCATTCCTTGTTATTGCTTTGCTATTAGAGACAGCCATAAGTCAGCAGGTACCATTCCTTGTTATTGCTTTGCTATTAGAGTCAGCCATAAGTCAGCAGGTACCATTCCTTGTTATTGCTTTGCTATTAGAGACAGCCATAAGTCAGCAGGTACCATTCCTTGTTATTGCTTTGCTATTAGAGACAGCCATAAGTCAGCAGGTACCATTCCTTGTTATTGCTTTGCTATTAGAGACAGCCATAAGTCAGCAGGTACCATTCCTTGAGTCAGCCAGGGATCAGCTGCAGTCTTCTTGGAGGACTTGGCAAGAGTTGCACAGGAGAACCCCAGAACTCACCAAACACAGCAGCTGTCGCTCTACGCCAGGTTTACAGCTCAAGCACACAGGCATGTACTGTTGTAGAAGAGTTGCCATGTTTTTGCTCAACTTGTCGTTTGAAGATTATTCGTCAGTAAACCAGGAGACAGCTCAGTTGAGATTCAGCAGCATAGCCTAGCGTGGCTCGAGAACATATCTTAAGAGCACACGCTCTGATGATCACTACCCAATTCTGATTATGAAGCTGCGTGTGAGCTAGCTTGATCATGTCTGGACATGTCTGGACACAATTACTAACCAGACCTATTCTATATATTAGCATGGGAGAAAACCAAGACCACACATCCTTGAAGATGAATGTTAAGGTTCTCTCCAGCTGTGTTTCTTGCTTGTCTGCCAGTTTAGCTAAGAAACTTCGAATGTGAATCTAGTTGATACGTGAGCTTGGTCTTGGAGGATTTGTGGCCATTTTTTACCTCTGGTTAGTAATGGGAATACTTCCTTCTCTTGCACTTTGATCACAATGATGTTACACCACATCACCTAGAGTAACTCTGCATCACAGTAGAGGCCAGAGAAGGGTACAAAGCACAACTGCATTTAATTTTTTTTAATATTTTTCAAAATTTATTACATTTAGCAGTAGTAGTAGTAGTAGTAGTAGTAGTAATAGTAGTAGTAATAGTAGTAGTAGTAGTAGTATTAATGCTGCTGCAATACACCACAGTGATCCCAACAGCAATCTGTCTGGCCTTTTAGATATACAACTGCATTTGTGATTTCAATGACCTCTCAATGAACTCTCAGTTGACATAACATTAAAATTACCTTCTCAATAATCAACTTCAAATTATATTCACTCGACGTTTCGACTAGATGCTCTAGCTTTCATCAGGAAGATGAATGATGAAGGCTAGAGCATCTAGCCGAAACGTCGAGTGGAATATAATTTGAAGTTGATTATTGAGAAGGTGATTATAATGCAATGACCTTCTCAATAATGTAATTAACTTGACATTTATCTCTCGACGTTTTGACTAGATGCTCTGGCCTTCATGTTTGTCTACTGAGTTCATTTGTGCAGGCCCTCTATGAATATTGGTGTGTGAATGTGTAAGACACTAGTTCTACATAATGTGCAAGTGTACTAAATGTCCCTTGCCCAATGCTGTGATAATCATATATAGTAGATATCTCTTCCTCAATGTGAGTGTGCATATCTACTGCATATCTACTTAACCGATTAAACGCCGTAAGCGCCATATGGCGCGAGACCTTACATCCTTCGCCACACAAAAATATATAAAATGAACCGTTACGAGCTAACAGCCCCGGTTGGGTTCTGCACATGCCTAGTAGACTAGAGAACGTCACAAAAATGATTATTTCCGGTTGATGCATCGTGCAACAAAAATCCTGCGGTTGAACGCCATTTTTGTTGGTCGAGCTTTTTTTTTTAACTGCTCAAAGATGCTCTCCTGTGAGGACGTTATTTCTCAACTTTTAGCCGACGATTCTGGCGATTCTGGATCAGATTCATTTGGGGAAGAAGGTGAAGACATCTATGCATACAGAGGAAACACTCTGGATCCAGTTGCTCTAAGAGAAGAGGCGTGCTTGGATGGACTTCTCGATTGTAAGTTTCTTCTAACCTTAGCGCTTCATAGCCTTTGTTTACCATAGTCAACTGAGAGTGTACTATTGCCAAATACTAGCTTATTCTGTTGGTATTCCAAATTCAGACAGGATAGTTATAGAAAAAAGTTATAGCTAAGAGTGTAGGTTGGAGTTGTTGAGTTGTTGATTTTCATTTGAATTTGAATGTACAAATGTTGACCACAAACTTGATATATATATCTTGTTTTTCCCACCCTCCCCACTACTTTTCCTACAGCATCAGATGATGAGAGTGGAGATGAGGCATCTATGACTCCTTTTGTTACATTGGAGGATGAGGAAGCCTTGCCTGAAGTCTGTACAGGGCGTAGGAACACGACGGGTGCTGGAGTTGTGCGAGGGAGAGGCGGGCGAGGGAGTACTGGCCGAGGGAGAGGCGGGCGAGGGAGTACTGGCCAAGGGGGAAGCAGCTCAAGTGGTAGTGGAGTCGTAAGTGTTGCTAGTGGTCCTCCAAAAGGTACTGGTAGTAGGCGGGCCAGAGGTTATAGGCGTGTGCGAGCATCTGGCACTGGTTCTGTCCGAGCATCTGGCACTGGTTCTGCCCAAGCATCTGGCACTGGTTCTAGGCTAACTGAGGTCACAGGTAAGTGGGAAATAAAGGAGCCAACTCCTTTGAAATTGGACTATACAGCAACAGCTGGTCCAACTTCTTCATTGCTTGGTGCATCAAGTACATTTTTAGATGCATTTTACCTTTTTTTTACTCTTGAAGTGTGGGAACTCCTAGTAGCAGAGACGAACAGTTACGTTTCTAGGATGGCTAGTCTCTCCAGGCAATGGGTAGATACTAATATAGAGGAAATGAAAGCTTTTGTAGGAATGTTAATAATGGGAGTTTCCACACTTCCATACTTAGAATTGTACTGGTCCACTAATCACTCGGATTTGTCTGGATCTTTGGTTCGTAAAGTAATGCCTAGGACTCGGTTTTTGGAGCTAATGCGTTATGTACATGTAAATTCTATTGATGGTTTGTTGGTTACAAAGGGTAACCTGAATTATGATCGGCTTTATAAGGTAAGGAAGTTATTAGATTTGATTACTCCTAAGTTTGAGAGTGAATATACTTTGCATCAAGAGCTTAGTATTGATGAAGCTATGATTCCCTTTCAAGGTAGGCTTGGCTTCAAACAGTATATGAAGGACAAACCAATAAAATGGGGGATAAAAGTGTTTGTCCTTTGTGATGCTAGGAATGGGTACATTTATCGGTTGCAGATTTATACAGGTAAGAACGTGGAAGTAGCTGATAAAACTGGTTTGTGTAGTAGAGTTGTTTTAGATTTGTTAGAAGGATTAGAACATAAGAACTTCCATGTGTACATGGACAATTATTATACTAGTCCTAATTTATTTCAAACGCTTACAAGTAAAGGCTTTGGTGCATGTGGTACAGCTAGGTATACTAGGAGGAACTTTCCTCCAGATTTAGTAACAAAAGCTTCGATTAGAAATAGAGGTTATTATGATTATAGGTCTAATGGTGCACTCCTGACTTTAGTTTGGGTAGATAAACGGTCAATCTACATGATAACTAATATACATCCCGCGGAAAATAATTTAGTACCTCCTACTGTAAAAAGGCGCAAAATTGATGGTTCTAGAGAGGATCTGCCATGTCCCCCATGTTTGCCTGATTATCAGTCATTCATGAGAGGTGTGGACAGAGCAGATCAGAGAATAGGCTACTATAATTTGGGTAGAAAGTCTAGGAGATGGTGGAAAAGGGTTTTTTCGTATTTGATAGAAGCTTGTTTATTGAATTCATTTATTTTGTTTTCTTCTGTCCGAGCTCCAATATCAGTAAGGAAGGGTAATTATCTAGAAGCTAGGATTGTTCTAGCTAAATCTTTGATTGGTTCTTTCTCTTCTCGGCAGCGTGCAGGTCAACGTTGTAGTCAGGCAAATAGTCAGCTAGATCGCCTCAATTTAAAACTAGGTCATTTCCCACAGTGCTGTGCAAAGAAGCGCTGTGTAGTTTGCATTAGTAAAGGTTACAGGCATGAGGCAAGGTCCCAGTGTTGTTTTTGTAAGGTTCCTTTGTGTGGTGGATCAACAGGCCGTGACTGTTTTCGTAAATACCATACCTTGGTGGACTATCAGTAATGTTTATGCACCCCCTGCTCCTTTCTGTGCTTCTCTCTTGTTCCCTGCTCCTTCGTCTACTTCTCTCTTGTTCCCTGCCCCTTCGTCTACTTCTCTCGTTCCCTGTCCCTTCGTCTACTTCTCTCGTCTCTCCAGTATTCAAGTGTTATTCTTATCCTGGTATCTCATGTTTGTGTAGAATAAAAACATGGTGAAATATCATGCCGGAGACCAAGCAAGCTATACCCAAGACTGAGCAAGTTCTACTCTACCCGTGACAGCAAGACCGGAGCTCTACCCAAGACACTCCCTTACATAATTGTGTTTTATATTATGGTTTTATTCTAGTATGTGTTAGCATTTTCACTCTCTTATAATTTGTTTTTTGTATTATTATTTGTTAGCATTTTGATGGGGAAAACAACCCACTGGCTTTGCATATGGTAGAGGGTTTGTAAATAGATGCTCCATCTTGTGTTGGCATTATAATGTGTGTATAATAGTGTGAAAATATGAAAATATTCACCCCCAAGAAGATGACAAGGTTTTATAATGCTGGTTAGTTCTGCCCAGTTGGTAAGGAAGGCTCGATTTTTTTACAGGAAGTAGAGCTATCATGTGGCTTAATATGACCCAAGTTTCATGGGTGGAGTCCCTGCAGAACGGAAGATATAAAAATAATAAGTAAAATACCTCGTTAATTCATGAATAATTTGCCCGCGGGTACTAGGAATACGGCGTGTAATCGGTTAAGGAATGATAGAGTGGCAATTTTAGCTTTTCCAGCCATCACTGAAGCTACTCATCAGGAGACGGGCAGTGATGAAGATCCATTCTTCTCCCCAGAGGATGAAGGAGAGCTGAACAAATTCCTCGTTGACAATAATAGCGACCTGGAACTCGGCAGCTAGCTCTATACGTCTATGGTGTTTATACACAGTGAGGTAGTATGCAGCCACAAGTGCTGTGGATGCTTGAGCAATTTTAACTCTTTCCCCCTGTGCAAGCACTATCCTGCAGCACTTGTGTGTCTGTGTAGTTGCCTATGCTAGTTTGGCTGCATAATTAGAAGTGGCAACTTTTATTCGAGTCAATACATCATCCACAAAACAAAACACAACACCCCCCTCCCCCATGGTGGTAACATTTTCATCTGCATGCCTATCAATTTTTGTACAAGAACATATACACTTGTTATCCCTTACCCAATATACATGCTCAGGCATTAGGAGCATATACACTAGATATCCCTTACCCAATATACCTGCTCATGCATTACGAGCATATACACTAGATATCCCTTACCCAATATACCTGCTCAGGCATTAGGAGCATATACACTAGATATCCCTTACCCAATATACCTGCTCATGCATTACGAGCATATACACTAGATATCCCTTACCCAATATACCTGCTCATGCATTACGAGCATATACACTAGATATCCCTTACCCAATATACCTGCTCATGCATTACGAGCATATACACTAGATATCCCTTACCCAGTGTCATACATGCTCATGTATCTGTACATTACGAGCATATACACTAGATATCCCTTGCCCAATGTGATGATAACATGCTCATGTATAACATGAGCATGTATTGGTAATTATGAGCATATACACTACATATACACTAGATATCCCTTACCCAATATGATGATGAGCTTGCACACCAAATATCCTTTACCTAACAGGCATTATGAGCATATACACTAGATATCCCTTACCCATTTGATTAACATAACAGTGTTGGTATATTGTGTGCATAGTATATTGTGTGCATATAACTAAGATCCCTTACGTAATGTGATGTGCTCAAACTTGATATCCCTTACCCAATGTGATATGCATAAAACTATATATCCCTTACCCAATAAGCTCCACAATCTGCCTGGCCCTGGTGATGATGTTGGCACCAGTGGCGCACACAATGCCTGCCATCTCCATGGAGTACCATCGAGCCCTGCGTCACAGAGGAAGTGGGATGAAAACTCTCTACTTCCATTTAGTTTAAGAACATTTGGTTGTTATGTTCCTATTGCTCATCTTTGTAGTGATGTTTCTCTTAGCTGTAGATTCTTCCATGGAATATTTCAGTTGTGCTTTATCACAAAGTATGTATGCACGTTCACATTTGAACTGGACAAGTCTAGGACTGTGACTGTGGATGGAAGTAGGGCCACGGAAGGGCTAAGGCTGAGGTTGGGCAAGGGCTAGGGGGAAGGGCTAGGGCTGAGGCTAGGGGAAGAGGTAGAGCTATAACAAGATGAATGAACTACCTCTCACACACACACACACACACACACACACACACACACACACACACACACACACACACACACACACACACACACACACACACACAGGCATACTTCTACTCAAAACTGCTCTTGAGATGGCCAAAGATATAGCTAAAGAGAAGAGAGAGAATAGTTAAAGACACTCGCAATGCTTCATGCAGGAGGTTTGTTAGGGAGTATGGGTTGCAACTTGTGCCTGTTTGCAGCACTCCTCCCTGCTTGTGCCTGTGTTTGCAGCACTCTTGTGCTTGTGTTAGCGGCACTCCTCCCTGCTTGTGCCTGTGTTTGCAGCACTCCTCCCTGCTTGTGCCTGTGTTTGCAGCACTCCTCCCTGCTTGTGCCTGTGTTTGCAGCACTCCTCCCTGCTTGTGCCCGTGTTTGCAGCACTCTTGTGCCTGTGTTTGCAGCACTCCTCCCTGCTTGTGCCTGTGTTAGCGGCACTCCTCCCTGCTTGTGCCCGTATTTGCAGCACTCCTCCCTGCTTGTGCCTGTGTTTGCAGCACTCCTCCCTGCTTGTGCCTGTGTTAGCGGCACTCCTCCCTGCTTGTGCCTGTTTGCAGCACTCCTCCCTGCTTGTGCCTGTGTTTGCAGCACTCCTCCCTGCTTGTGCTTGTGTTTGCAGCACTCCTCTCTGCTTGTGCCTGTGCCCGTGTTAGCGGCACTCCTCCCTGCTTGTGCCTGTGTTTGCAGCACTCCTCCCTGCTTGTGCCTGTGTTAGCGGCACTCCTCCCTGCTTGTGCCTGTGTTTGCAGCACTCCTCCCTGCTTGTGCCTGTGTTTGCGGCACTCCTCCCTGCTTGTGCCTGTGTTTGCAGCACTCCTCCCTGCTTGTGCCTGTGTTAGCGGCACTCCTCCCTGCTTGTGCCCGTGTTTGCAGCACTCTTGTGCCTGTGTTAGCGGCACTCCTCCCTGCTTGTGCCTGTGTTTGCGGCACTCCTCCCTGCTTGTGCCTGTGTTAGCGGCACTCCTCCCTGCTTGTGCCTGTGTTAGCGGCACTCCTCCCTGCTTGTGCCTGTGTTAGCGGCACTCCTCCCTGCTTGTGCCTGTGTTTGCGGCACTCCTCCCTGCTTGTGCCTGTGTTAGCGGCACTCCTCCCTGCTTCCAGGGGTTGTAACTTGAAAGTCTTCTAAATGTTTGTGGCCTACTCATGAAAAACTCTCGTCTTCCTTTCTATATACGTAACTCCATCCACACATGCTACCCTCCCTCGTTTCCATATCATTTAGTTTGTTTCCTCTCTATATATAAATAGCACACTCAGATAGCCTCCGTCAAGAGCTTTGCTCAGGATAACTAGCCAATGGTAGCAAGTGTTACTTTTCACAGGTTACTACTAGAGTATACACAACACACCCGGATCACAAGTAGATACCAGGTTTTGTTGAAGGACTGTCTGTGCTGCTAACTACTGTCACAAGAGTATAAGCCTTAACCTGACTGTGCTGCTAACTACTGTCACAAGAGTAAGCCCTAACCTGACTGTGCTGCCAACTACTGCCACAAGAGTAAGCCCTAACCTGACTGTGCTGCTAACTGCTGTCACAAGAGTAAGCCCTAACCTGACTGTGCTGCTAACTACTGTCACAAGAGTAAGCCCTAACCTGACTGTGCTGCCAACTACTGCCACAAGAGTAAGCCCTAACCTGACTGTGCTGCTAACTGCCACAAGAGTAAGCCCTAACCTGACTGTGCTGCTAACTACTGCCACAAGAGTAAGCCCTAACCTGACTGTGCTGCTAACTACTGCAACAAATGTAAGTCCTAACCTGACTGTGCTGCTAACTACTGCCACAAGAGTAAGCCCTAACCTGACTGTGCTGCTAACTACTGCAACAAATGTAAGCCCTAACCTGACTGTGCTGCTAACTACTGCCACAAGAGTAAGCCCTAACCTGACTGTGCTGCTAACTACTGCCACAAGAGTAAGCCCTAACCTGACTGTGCTGCTAACTACTGTCACAAGAGTAAGCCCTAACCTGACTGTGCTGCTAACTACTGCCACAAGAGTAAGTCCTAACCTGACTGTGCTGCCAACTACTGTCACAAGAGTAAGCCCTAACCTGACTGTGCTGCTAACTACTGCGACAAGAGTAAGCCCTAACCTGACTGTGCTGCTAACTACTGCCACAAGAGTAAGCCCTAACCTGACTGTGCTGCTAACTACTGCCACAAGAGTAAGCCCTAACCTGACTGTGCTGCTAACTGTCACAAGAGTAAGCCCTAACCTGACTGTGCTGCTAACTACTGCCACAAGAGTAAGCCCTAACCTGACTGTGCTGCTAACTACTGCCACAAGAGTAAGCCCTAACCTGACTGTGCTGCTAACTACTGCCACAAGAGTAAGCCCTAACCTGACTGTGCTGCTAACTACTGCCACAAGAGTAATCCCTAACCTGACTGTGCTGCTAACTACTGCCACAAGAGTAAGCCCTAACCTGACTGTGCTGCTAACTACTGCCACAAGAGTAAGCCCTAACCTGACTGTGCTGCTAACTACTGCCACAAGAGTAAGCCCTAACCTGACTGTGCTGCTAACTACTGCCACAAGAGTAAGCCCTAACCTGACTGTGCTGCTAACTACTGCCACAAGAGTAAGCCCTAACCTGACTGTGCTGCTAACTACTGCCACAAATGTAAGCCCTAACCTGACTGTGCTGCTAACTACTGCCACAAGAGTAAGCCCTAACCTGACTGTGCTGCTAACTACTGCCACAAGAGTAAGCCCTAACCTGACTGTGCTGCTAACTACTGCCACAAGAGTAAGCTCTAACCTGACTGTGCTGCTAACTACTGTCACAAGAGTAAGCCCTAACCTGACTGTTCTGCTAACTACTGTCACAAGAGTAAGCCCTAACCTGACTGTGCTGCTAACTACTGTCACAAGAGTAAGCCCTAACCTGACTGTGCTGCTAACTACTGCCACAAGAGTAAGCCCTAACCTGACTGTGCTGCTAACTACTGTCACAAGAGTAAGCCCTAACCTGACTGTGCTGCTAACTACTGC